>VZTX01008100.1:1335877-1599467 GCA_013400915.1 Pardalotus punctatus
TATATATATATATATATATATATATACACATATATATATAGGGCTAGCGTTTTACTTGGGGACACACCCTGAGATCATCCAAGAGAATTTCAAAGGATGACAAGAAATATCCACCTGTAGGTCTGTTATTAGGACCTCAACTTTCTAGTGGCTGTTCTTCTTACCTGTCTAAAAGGATATCAAAAAGTACAATGATGTGTGTAAAGTGCTGTTAGCTTCACTACAGGAATGTCTGCTGAGTAGTAGCTAGAGAAAATGGTGACACAAAGAGATTTTTTTTTCTGCTTATTTTTCTTTCAGTTTGGATGGCGATATAGATACAAAAAAGCTGAACAATTTAAAAATATTAATAAAAATAAATAACCAGATACCTGGGATATTGTAGATTAAAAAAATTAGAAATAAACTTCATATTGCTACATATTTAAATTCTTCAAAAGTATGGTTCAGTGAATACAGAGAAAAGAAAGAAAAGAATTAAATAAAGGATAAGACACTTTTAAACATAAAAATATATCACTGCATAATTTCTCTATACACAGAAGTCAGAATACATGGCAATATGCCATGGAGGTAGCAGCTNTGCGCCAGGGTGTATTGAGGAGAGAAAGAATTCGGTGCCCTGGTAATAGGCATGCTGCGTGTGGTCTCTCCTGGCTGCCAGCCCCTGGATTACTGATCAGCTGGACCCTTTTCAAACCAGACGCTGCTTAAATTTTACTGATTGTTGCAATGGTTTGGAGTCTGGGAGATGAGCAGTTTATTAATGTTTTTCAATGGCAAGAGACTCTTATACATCTCAACAGGAGTAACTTTCTTCCTGCTCAGTTCCCTCTGTTCACTCTTCACACTGAACACAGATTAAGTGTTAATTAAATCAAATACAGCACTCCAGCAAAGCTGGCTTTTAAATCTAACATTATGAATAATAAAACTAAAACATGTACTTAAAGCTATTTTTAAATGTTGGTATCTAATGTTTGTCAGCTATGCAATACTTTCGTATCTCTTTAGAAGCCTTGATTTTTGAAAATGATGAGAAAATATAATTTCCATTTATATCAGGTTAGACACTGTAGGACAATATTTCCCTGACATCTTCAAAAACTAATAAATCATGAACCTCTGGATTACAAAAAAACCCCCAAAACTATATATATATATATATATNTCTGCTTATTTTTCTTTCAGTTTGGATGGCGATATAGATACAAAAAAGCTGAACAATTTAAAAATATTAATAAAAATAAATAACCAGATACCTGGGATATTGTAGATTAAAAAAATTAGAAATAAACTTCATATTGCTACATATTTAAATTCTTCAAAAGTATGGTTCAGTGAATACAGAGAAAAGAAAGAAAAGAATTAAATAAAGGATAAGACACTTTTAAACATAAAAATATATCACTGCATAATTTCTCTATACACAGAAGTCAGAATACATGGCAATATGCCATGGAGGTAGCAGCTACAACCGTTGTGGGAAAAGGATCAAAAATCCTGTAAATGAACAGGATAAGCAGCCTGTTGCTATGTGAGATCAGTGCAAAAACTGTTTACAGGTTTGTCTGGCTAGCTATATATCTTTCCTCACCAAATTACAAGGATCTCATAAATACTCCTAATTTTTTTTTCTTACGGAAAAAGTAATCCTAGTTGCTTGGGGAAGACAGCAGAGCACAGTGGGAAAAATAACATCTCATGACATGCTAATGGAGAGTAAATTTAGCATTAATACCTTTTTTTAATGAGCCGTAGTTGTTTCCTGTTTTGCTCATTTCAATGTTGCATCATAGAATGTTTTATGAATGTTTTTAATAAAATAATGTGGGGCATTTTTAATATTTTTAATAATAGTGTGCTGAATTTGGATAGTTTCATTTGCAATTTAAGTAATGCTTTGTTCTGATGAGATCTCTGGAGGTGGTTTTGACATTTAAAAGTGATGTGAAGAGATTCAAAGTGATTAAAGCTGTCAAATGTTACCCTAATTGTGTGACTGCAATCTTTTCAGCCTCTTTCAATGAGTGTATACATTATACACGCTGCACAGCACTTCTGTTTAGATTGAGGTTTTTTATTAATGCCATCCTGATTGACAGAAATTATTGCAAGATCACAAGTGGAACTAAATTAGTTTGCCACTGCATTCAAGCAACATGCATAGCCATGAACTTTTAAGATGCAGTTATCTACTTAACATAGTCCTTCCTCCTGTTCCCCCCAAAAAACAATGTTCTGGTAGTGACAGATGATATCTTTCGCATTCATACTGTCATATTAGTTCACAGGAATAAAAAAGTTTTGCCCATATTAGAATTATTTTAACCTTTAGTTTGTATTCAAAATGCTACTTGACAGGTCATTTATTTTAAATATGGTTTCTAGCTAAGAAAAGTATCAGATGTATTCTAATTAATTATGAACAAGTCAGATTTTCATGGCTGATATTTTATTAATATCTTGCTATGTATTCATGGAAGCTGTAATACTTATTGATACCTTCTTGTCTATTAAAAATAAGAAAGCTTCAAAACCACTTTGATATCCTTAGGTATTCATGTCTTTGCTATCTGGAGTAGTAGTATTCCAATTATTTAAGAATATTTGGATAGGTAGTGGGTTTTTTTTAAAGTAATTAGGTCCAAATGCAGTACTGCCTTCATAGATTTGTCCTCCTATACTAGTAGGAATAAAGGGTAAAAATTAAATATTTCATGATTTTTTTAAATCTTACAGAATATTTAGTGATGGTGGTGTGGTTTAAAACCTCTGTGTCATAACTGTTCAATCAGCCAGAATAAAATGCACTGTGTTTGCTTATGACAAAATGGTTGGTAAGATGTAGCAAGACTGAGATGGTTCTAACCCTAATCTGGAGTTTGTTGCAATATTAAATGCAACGACAATTACATTTCTGAGGATTCTTAGACAATGAATGAAGCATCTGCTGCCCTCCATGTTGTAAGTGGCCACACAAATACCGGAAATCTTGAAGCTCCTATCTCACACATCCTGATTAGTCATGCTGCCAGAAGAGCTAAGCAAACAAGTAGGCTCAAAAAGAAATCAAAATGAACCTTAATACTGATGATGACAGCAGCAATTACTATGACAAGATTATCTCAACTGAAAATATAGTAGTGAGGACATCACACTACAGAGAAAAGTTTTTAATGGGCTCCAAACTCTAGATCAAACACTCTTACAGCTAGGAAATGGCAATATTTGTTAATATTACAATTTGAAAGAAGACAGAAAAAAATCTGAGAGAAGTAAAATTTGGGTGTGACTCCTGCAGAAACACATTGCAAAGAAACAAAGACACGCAACATACAGACGTTCAGTTTTATTTATGAATATTTAGAGGACAGTGGAATGCATTTCAAATGAACATTTCATTCATGCCTTTCTTGTAGTAGGATGGTCATGGTGAGCAGGTGTAGGGGTTACCACCTCTTTCATTTTCTGCATTTTTAGTACTTAAAAAAGACCCAGAGAAATATTTGTGTAGCATGAGTCTCAGTAGCACTAAGCTAGGAGGCAAATAATGCTTTAAAAATTGCCCAACAACTGCTACAAAGAGATAGGAGGTAATTCTCCAAAGGAATTTTTCCCCCTTGTGTTGCCCAGTTAGATTTGCTTGCAGCTTTCTCCAGCTCAGTGACTCATTGTTATCTGGGCTACAGAGAATAGCAGAATTAACATTTGAAATGTTAATTGTTTTAGTAGTAAATTATTATATTGCTTACTCATTGGTGGTAATTTATTTTCAGGCTATTTTAATGCCGTGTTTTGCACTGAGGGAATTATTTGTGTCATTGATACCTTTGGAATGTTGTGCACTTTTCAGTCTTGTTGCAGTCTCTTGACAACATTGTTAAGAATTAATTATAATTCACAATTATAATGGTTAACAATAAAGCTCAAGTTTCGATGGCTTTAATGTCTGATGAGGGTAAGTAATAGAGTTGGGTGAATAATTCATAGTGAATAATTTATTCGTGGATTTGCCAAATAATGTCTGCAAACAATTCTTTAGATTGTTTGCAAGAAGTTCATTGTCAGTATTTCCACATTTGAAATCTGAGCTCATTAGAATGGACACATGGTGTTTATGGTGTTTTCCTGCTCTTTGGTAGTAATTCTAAAACAGTATTTTAATTTACAGGACTGATCATATGCTTTTTACAAAATGTTTTCCAGTTTTTTCTTTAAATTGAGCAATAAAGCAACTGGCTAAAGTGCCTTTACATTAAAGATTAGATTAGAAGTATTTAGGTAAGTATTCTCTAAATTAGTTATTTCAAATTCAGGTATAATTATTAAAGAATTAGTGTGTTTTTTAAAATATAACTCACTCTTTCTCATAGTTAGTGTTACCTTAAAGTAGAAGCTGCATTTGGTATTGGCTGCCTGTAATTATGGGGTGGGGAGGTGTCTGGAAATGTTCAAAATTCAGCATTCTGCTGATAGGTTTGATTTTTTTGTAAGGCAGAAAACACACGGGATCGGTAAGCTAACGTGACTCAGCTAAGCTTAACTAAACTGTGTCCTTGATCAATGTTTTAATTACCTCCTCATCCAGCTGCCCGTGATGGTGACCACGCTTCCACACTGTTTCACATTGCTGGGGAAACACCTCGTGCTGCCCCTGGAAATGTTAATTTATCTCTGTCGCCCAGGCTGCAGCGCTGGCATTGCTTCGCTCGCTCCAAGCTGACTTTGGGAAGCAGCAAGGGTGCAGCTCTGGAAGCTGTGCTGAAATGAGGCTGCACACAACCCTTCGGAGGAAGAAGCTGCCTCCCTGTTTCATAGCAGGAGCTGATGTTCTGAAAAGAGAGCAAGCGAGAGTGAAAGGTTTTTCCTCATTTCCCACCCCNTGAACATAAATCCACAGAGGAGTTTTATGTAACTCCACCGTGACAGAGCATGCTGTTATCAAGCACATAAAAATGTAGGAAGAGCCGCACTGTGTCAGACCAAAGGTTCCACCTTGCTGAATATTCTATCCTGAGCACTAACCAGTAGCAGATGTTCAGGGAGGAATACAGAAAATTGATGAGTACAGAAGGCTTAATCCCTTCTGTGTTAAATCTCCCAGCTCTCCCAACTCTCCCAGCTTTCTGAGCTGGAAGTCCATTGAAAACCGTCATTGGTAATTTTCCTAAATAATTGCCCAGGCTGGCAACTGACAAGTTTATGCAGCAAGAATTATTCAGTTCTCAATGAATTTACACCCTCAGCACTCTCAGAAATTTACAAATCCCTCAATATTATTATGTATATCTCTCACATATCTGAGTAATTTCTATTGTACCCATTGAAAGAACCCATCTGTTGGGCAGATGCCCTATCAAACACCTTGTTTCTGCCTTACAGACACTGAAAAATGCTTTGTGATATAATTATAATAAAGAAAGATTTTAGTCTTAAGTAGCACTTCCTCCTTACCTGCATGCAAGTTTTGTGAATGACAGCAGACTGTGCCATCTGAGGGAAACTCATGTCAAACCTCACTGCATTCCAAGACTGCTTTTATACCAGGGGTTTTTCAGAGTTTGAACAGGAAAAAAAAAAAAGATATGCAAAAATCAAATAAACTTGCACCCAATATTAATACATAGGGAGCAAAGATTCTCTGTTAGGAACTATAGAATACTCTCCTTTAGCTGGAGTAAAAGAATCACTACTTTATCCCTGTAATACCTACAAAGTTTTGGAGCAGGTGGGATAAGGCAACAGCGGTGATTCTGAAGACCTGCTGCATTCTGTATGTATTTCATGGAAAAAAATAAGTCCTAAAAGAAGAAAGAAATATTCAGTTGTTACTGATCAAGTTTTCCTAGGTTTGTGTGTACTTCAGGTCTTCTGTAAGTATGTGTAAATATTTCCTTGGATGTGAAATAACTGACCATGGAATAAATTCAGGAAGTTTGGCTAAAGTAGCATCAGTGTGCTTCATCTTTGGGATGATAGATTTGAAAGAGCACTATCTCAGCTGTTCTCTTACTACTGAACACCTCACACACCAAAATTGCCATCCTGAGATAAAAGGTTATCCCTCAGTTGAGGTCTGAGAACTTTAAAAGTTCAATCCTTGTCAATCATTGAGAGATTTTCAGATCTTGGCATTGTCCATCACACAAGAGTATAACAATCCTGATATCCTGCTCTTCCCAAGGTACAGAAGATCCATCAAATGAAAAGCTCGTTTGGGCTGAATTTGGAGACTGACTTTAGGAAAAAAAAAAAGGTAAAAGAAAAAACCCACCAGTTCTGTATACTTTAGAACATAATGCCTTAGAGAAATAAGAAAGGACAAATTGGAAAATGACCAATGAAGTCCTTTTAATCTATCCTCAATTATGTAGGAAATTTGATTTTTTCTAATAGGGAACTAACTTAGGCGCTGTGTCACTCAGCACAGATGGCTGTGAAAATGTGAAGGCTGTTCATTTAAAGTAAAAACACAACCTCAAAACAATAATACAGAAGACTACAAAAGAAGCATTTGCTACATGTTAAACTGCACATCCCCAGAAATGTTTTGTTTAGCTGTTAAAAATGCCTACTTAAGCATGTACATTTCAGATTAGCAGATTGTACTGTTTGGGATGTGAAATTTGAAAAGAAGTTTGAACTGGGGATTTTCAAAATGGGATAGCTAATACATCTAAAATTAGATAAGAATATATTGATAGATAAATCTACATATTTTCCAATAGATGAAAATTTTTAAGTTTTATCCCGTATCAAAATGAAAATTATACTGTCTGGAATGATGCTCTTTGCAGGATTATGCTCTCCTGTGTGGTTCGGGAAGTGGTTAAGGATGCTGTCCTCAGTCTCTCACTCCTCTTCATTCCCCAGCCGCAGATGGACCTGAACAGGAAAATGGGGAGGGAGGATAAGCAGGAGTAGGAAGACACAGTCTTTCAGAATCTCTTTTAAAATAAGGATTTCAAGCTACTCTTGCTATCAGAGAAGTGGAGACCTTAGGCTCCCTCTTTTCAAGGGAAGGGATTGCAGACACTCCTCATCACAAAAGGGGTGTGAAGTGCCTGTAAAAAGCAAAGATTTCCTATGTGTGCCCCAGGGCACCAGTAAGCCTCAGGAAGGTTCCACCTTGAGCGTGGTTTCTTTCTTGCTTATTCAGTAGCAGAAAAACAGTCCATCAGCATGGAATGCAGGCAGGTACAAAGCCAGGCACTTAGTCGAGAGTCAATGCTTCGGTATAAAATAGTTTAGCTGCTGTTTCAAATATTGTAGAGAGTAATTTTAAGCTAGTGGGAAAGAAAACTTGGTAAAGGAATAGCTTATTCAGGGCTCCCTACAACAGATGACTGTAAAAAGTTTTTCAGACACACATTTCACAAAACAGACCTTGCCTCCTGAAAGCAAACCCACTCTGCAGGCTGGAATCCTGGTGTGCTGTTTCGGTATGCTGGAAATACTCACTCCAAAGTATATAGTAATGCGACAGGAGAAGGGAATAAGAGTAGGCTGAAAGGCTGGAGGGAGAGAATGAGTCTGTGAAAAGATAATATTTAACACTTGTGGGTAGCATTTCATTTTCCTTCTACTTCACAAACATTGACTGATTAATAATCTCACAGCAATACACCGAGTCAGGTAGTACATTTCCTTCCTATTATTATTCCCAGTTGGTGGTGTTATGGAATGTATAGAACTAGATGGGGATGGAGGGGACACATCAAGAGCTGTCTGAATTCTCAGTAGTATCCTAGAGAATTCTTCCTTATTATTTTGATTTAAGCAAATTTTAGCTTTTGAAATCAGAGCCCATGGAGTGCCTCATTAACAACATTTTGCTGGCAGTTCTTCCATTTTTTCATTTCCAATTATAAGGCAACAAGTGAGTTCTTTCTTTGTGTACGACAGCAATGCCAGTCATTCGTGTTTGCAATATATTTGCTGTTTCTGTTGGTGGGGAAAGAGGCTCTGAGTACAGGCAGTGAGTGGTATGCTCTCAGCAGCTGTCACTGCTGTCAATTACTTGGTTTTCATTTATAAAAGGCAATATGGGATCTTTAGCTTTTATAGTACCCAAGAAAGGCTGGTTGGTGATTATTGATTTTATTTAGTCCAGGGGAGCTGCTCACACACAGACTACAGTGAGTTGTGTGCTTCCTGCTGCTAGCTCTCCTGCCACTTACTGTTTTCAATTATTTATAAAATCCAAGGCACATCATGGAGCAGTTCAGCACAGTCTCTGAGACAGGCTGCTATTCCAGGGCTCCATCCATGAGCCTACCATTTCTGTAACAGGAATTGACAGGAGCAAATTGCCCTAATGAGGTCTGATGCATTATGAAGGCCTGGCCAGTAGAGAACTAGACAAATTCTGGTATAACTATCACAAGCTGCAAGTGCCATGGTCATCACTTTCCAAAGTAACCACCATTGGCTATCAGCAATTTAACGTGCTCTTCTGCAAGTGAGTCCATCCATTTTGGGTTTGCCCTGCCTTCTCCAAGTGCCTTGTGTGGATAACAGCAGAAGCACGTCTGTTTTCTTCGGTGACAGAGAAAGTGCTAAAAATGGTTCAGAAAAGCAAAAGAACCATTTTTCTTTACTCAAAAGATCCACGGAAAATTGTCAGTGAGGTCTTCAGAAGAAGCTTGATTTCAGGCGTATATTGAGAGGAGAAAAAAACTTATATAGAGCTTTAAGGGGAAAGAGAACCAAGATTCCTGGTCATATTTGTTTCCCGCAGTTGTTTTTCCTTGGAGATGAAAGCTATAAAAGAATGAGGAGCTGAAATCCTTGCTATTTCTACCCTCAGTTCTGGGAGCTAAGAGGGGTCATTAAGGCTGCAGTTGAAGCGGGACAAAAGATCAACAGATCTTGAAGAAGTGCCTGTGATTCCAGAAAACAAGACTGGATAAAACTAAAATTTTGTAGGAATTCTTATTACTCTGGAAGGGCTTAAGATGTTCTAGTTATCTTCAAAGCTACACCAGCATAGAGAAAGAGGCAGTTACCATTGTTCACTGAAGAGTAAGCAGAATATAAAAGATCTGGTCAAAAAGGAGACAAGCGGATTAATTGAAAAATAATTTGTTGACTGGCAAAGAGATAGAAGTCTAAAGTATCTCATAAAGTATTTCCAAACACATGACTGTTTTACTTATATTGGTAAACTGCATACGCAAAGATGTTTCTAGAAATACAGTACATAACTCAAAGAATGAGATCCCTATTAATTTGCTTTTGTATAAGGGCCTAAAATAATTCTGTCCAGAACAGAATATTCATATTGCAAACAATCACAGAATTTAGGGTCTAGTAGTGGCATTTAGAATTTATAATGCTGACAGGGGAGAGCAGTATAGTAGGTGCAGGTTGTTACTTTCAAGAAGCTGATAAAATTTTTCTTATTTAATGCTATTAATTAACCTTTTTACAGTACATTCATATAAGTCACTTCCTTTGTATTGTTTGCTTTCACAGAATTGTAATCCTAACTCCATATTTCCTTATTTGACCCCCAGAAATGGGTAGGTAAAACTTTGTCCCTGACGTATTTTTTTTTTGGTTTATGTTTCAGCAACTATAGATTTGCTCTTTAAATAGTGTTTTGCTTTCTTTTTGTCTCAGTATGCCCCTAGCAGAAGTAATACAGCTTTTAACTCTATTTCCGTGAAAATTGCTGAAAAAATTCTTCTAAAAATTACTTTGAAAATATATTTACAATTTTGGTGTCACTTTGTAAAGGAATTTTTTGGTTTCATTATTCATACAACTGAAGTTGGCATAGGAAGCAACTACAGAGAACAGTTTTCAAGAATGAATATATATTTATGGTAAACATTCTGAAGTATTCTGTCAGCTGCAGTCCCAAGTGCTTTCAGAATTTTTTTTTTCTAAAGGGGACAAATTTTTTGGACTATAGTTTTCTTTAAGAGTCAGCCATTGATGATGTAGCTCTCAACATCTTCCCAGGATGCTGATACTAGAGGTTAGGAGCTAGATTCACTTTTCCAGCCCCTGACACATAAAATTCAATGGCACAAGAAGCCCAAACATATGAAGGAATGTGTTCCACATTTTCAGGGTCTGTATAGACTGTAAGAAAATGAGCTAAGAAACCAGAAAACCACATTGGAATGAATAAAAGTTTCATCATTCATGTCAGCAGAACTTATAATCAACCTATATTAAAAAAAAAACCAAACAAAACCCCCATAACAACCTTCTGCTTAAATGTAATAAATTTTTCAAATTTCTTGTCAGCACTTTTTCGTTCATGGTGTGCCCTGTAAAAAACATCATGGAAGGAGAAATATATGAAAGTGTCAGTATGTATATGACACAGTAAAAAATGAAGGTACGGTTCTAGACTTTATTCCAAAAAAAGTGTTGTTTGGGAATGGCTTCTGTCACTTGTCTGAATGTTTGCCCTGAATAAACAGGATCAAACTCAGAGCAGGAGGCCTGACCACAAGGATCATCTTTCAGGGTCAAGGCTTCTTGTAACACAGTCTTCTCTTTTGTACAGGTAGGACTTAGATCTTATTTTCATTCTTTGTCTTAATTTTCACAGTCTGAATAAAACTTACAGAACCAGCTTCATGACAGATTTAATGTTTTCTCTAAATTCTTAAAACAAGAAGGCAAACTGTAAATGTGTTGGAACTGTAAGAGAATGTTTATGAGAGTTTGCATAATGATAACATTATACATTTCTAGCTGTGATTTTTTTTTAACCCATATTTTTGTTATTGTGTTTAAGATAGCAATCTCAGAGGACATAAGGAAGAAATTCGATCCCTTTTGTAGCATTTGTTGCAAGTAAGTCAGTCAAAATATCAGATAAGAAAGTTCTGGTTTGTGTTACAGTTTATAAATAGTTGCTGCTTTAAAGCCAGATATGTGATTCATACACTAAATTTTTTCTTTCCTAAAATGTACTAGAAAGCTTGAAAAGCAGTAAAATAAAATGCTTATTTCCTCTGAAGGAAGATATTTTTGAGCTGAGGCATATATTATACTGGGAACTTTTTGAAGCCATAAAAATCAGAATAAAGGCAATATAAAGACACTTCAGAGTAATTCTTAAAAGCAGCTTAAGTAATCAGCCTGTTTTTACACTAGGGCACATGCTCATTAACACAAGTACAGAGGATGGAGATAGATGTGGAGGATCTTCCTGTGTGAATTCACCTGTAGAATCACAGTCAGAACAACAAATTATGCATTTCAGGCTGCAAGGTGTGTGCGTCCATTGGAACAGAGGGAACAACGGTCTAAAGAATACTGGAACCTGAAAACTAAGCATTTCTGATAGCAAAGGCATTTTAAATTCAGCTAATCTAGAATTAAATAACAATCATGTTAGTAGGAGATCACTGCAATCAATTGGTTTTTTGCATTCAGTCTAGATTTTTACAGATCGTTTTTCTTGAATAGCAGTAGTAATAGTAACAGTAATAGCAATAACAATAATGAAAATGCCTCTATAAATTTGTGAAAACATATTTATAGAAATAGGAAATATTCAACTAAGCTGAGTATCCTATCTGCCTGACAATGGAAGTTCAGATTAGAGAAATCACTTTTATTAAAACTGTTGTAAAATCCTTCCAGCAACTAAGAAAGAGTTATAGTGTTTACCTTAAATCAAAGCAGATATCTTGGGACTTTCCTTTTTTATTTTTCTTTAAAAAAAAAAAATTAAAAAGAGAAATATATATATATATAATGCACACACATACACACATATATCTATATATCTTTATATCTCTATATCTCTATATCTATATCTATATCTGTATCCCCATTTTACCTTTCTTGGTTCCTGAAACCCCAATGAAGTCACAAAGAGCCAGATAATAAAGCTAACCTATGTGGTGATGGAGTTGTTTTTGTGAAGACTCCCACATTTGTTTACAGGGAAATCAGTCCTCTTAATTCGGAGCATCTACTATTTTTTACAAAAATAAATTTTCAGCCCAAGGTTCACTTGTATTTCTAGACATTAAGAAAATATTTTCCTCTCTACTTTAACACGTTCTTCTACTCTCAAAATAGAAGTGGGAAATGAAGCGGAATTTTCTGTATATCAGAGCAAAATTTGTGAAGAAGGCTCATGTAACCTTGTAGACAAAGTGCACCTGGATGTCAGGCAAGTAGTTTTAATAAAATTGTAGAAGTAGTTTTAAAAATATCTAGCTAGACATCTGTGATATGTAGACATCATAAGTTTAGTCATCCTTCATGAGCAAAATGGTTCTATTATGTGGTTTTAGAATAAGCTGAGTACATTAAAGATAAGAAGTCCTGTCCTGCCAAATTCGAAGGGGAAATCAGCGGGATTGATCACGTTAATACATTATATGAAAAATTATTTTAGATGGGGATTTCACCAAGACAACAGAATGGACCATGCAGATGTTTTAGTCTCCTGGAAACTGTCCTATCTGTATTATGGAGGTAAACATTTAATTTGAAAACTTCTGTTTTCTCAAGCACTCAATCATTCTATCATTGCCAAAGATTTTGAATTTAATTACTGTATGGCCATAAACTCAACCATACTTGCTTGCTCAGATCCATAATCAAATAATCGTACCAGAATTTATACTTAATTCAGTATGCACTGTTTCTCACTGAAGTTAATCCTTCAGACAGTTTGGAAAACTGCTACTTCTATAGCAGGCCATGGACAGAGAATGCAAAAAGGAATGTTTATCATTAAGGGTGCTCATTCCACAGAAACCATCATCAGCTTTGATAAACAGATAAAACCTGGCAAAAGTTTGATTCCCATAACTGCTTATCTTTGTGACATCAAAATATTAACTTCCATGAAATGGAGCTTTGTAATAAGTGGAATAATGAAATTCTGTCAGTTCAGACTTTTTCATAATGATTGGGCACACAGCTAAAGAGAACACATTTTACCTTGTACTTTATTATGATCAAACTTTCAGTAAATCGTGTTGTTATTGAAACTTAAAGTATATATCCATGGAAAACCTGAAAAATTAACTTTTACTTTGTTTTACTGAGAAAATTCTTAAGCCATTTTCTGAGTGCTAAACCCTGGGGTTTTATCTGCTTGCCAATGAATAAATAAATAGTGATTAATTTATATTATACAACTTAAATATGTAAACCTTACAAAAATGGTATAGTTCATTAACTCAAAGTTCAAGTTCAGGTATTTCTTTAAAAGCCTATTAAAAATTAGAAGGGCTCATGACCAGCTTCTCAACCCTTTTAAACTAATGAATCTCCATGGAAGTCAATGTCAATGGTCATTGGGGAAAATCTGGTTGCTAACACATGGATAGTTGAAGGATCTTTTTTGAGCCAGCTGACATTCTTATTCAGGAAATGAAGCAGGAAACATTTCATTAACAGTGAAAGAGTACAAACCTGGTGGAAAACAAACAAGGCACAGTCAAAGGATCAGACATCAAATGGATGAAAATTGTCCGAGCTCCATTAAAAATAATGTCACTGGACACCGGCTAAGGTTCAGGACCTTGCTTCTTTAATTAAAGTTGATTCCAAGATATAAAACAAGGACTATTATCAGGCTTTCTGTATTATTGCATAGCTCTTACTTACACTATTTTTATCAATTCTGTCCAAACTGATCTTAATAAAAATAGATTAGCATTCATCAATATATGGAGAAAGCTTATTATAAGAAAAACATGTACTTGAATCATAAATTTATATAAAAACCTGAGGCCTGTGGGCTGCCTGAACAAATTAACAAACTGGACTAATGCTTTAGAATGGACAGAGAGACATGAAGGCAGTTTTGTTCTGAGTTGTTCAGGATAGATACCTAAGAATATAGAGCTGCTCTATGAATACTGAGGTGGTTGCACTGGAAATACTGAGAATACAGTCTGGTCTCCTGGTTTTGTATCTCATTAAAATGTCTGTAATTAGAAGCAGTCTGTTCATATGTTTTTTAAAGCAATGGATACACTATTTTAATCTAGGAAAAATCTGGATAGTGAGTGTAGGAAAGCCCAGGTTAGTTTTTACTAGGGTTAATTGGGGTGTGCCAGGAAGAATGTCAGCTCAAGGGCTTCCCTGAATGCTGTGGGCTTCTCTCAGAATCTATTCAGAATTACTTCTACTTTCTATTGCGTCATTTCTTTTACTTGTTCCCTCCTTTGCCTGATGCACAAAGACAAAACTGTAATATGTGGAATCTGTTTTTTTTGTTTAAGTTGCTCAGAACTCCTGATTTTCAGTGAGGGAACTTAGTCTCTTTCACAGTCTTAATTTCTAGAGGCCCCCAGACCGGACGGCATGGCAGCACTACATTTAACGTGGACAGAACAGAGCTGGCGTATCCTGTCTGTGTTTGCTTCATATCACAGGGAGTCATTTATTCATTCAATGCAGAAAACTGCTGTGAGACCACTGCTTAGGGAGTAGAAAGTTCCTCTTTTTACCAAAGTAAAAAGTTAGATGATGTCTTAAGTTGATCAAGAAAGAAATGAAAGCATCTCTTAACCTCTGGTGAACAAGACCATTTTCAGCCCAATGGAATTCTCCTCGCACATCAGAGCTCCCAATAAACGCAGTGATTTTTCAGCTAGAAAAACACTTGTCACAATTTATATGTTCAAATCGGAGGTAGACTTGGAGAGAGCAGAGCAATCCAATTTGAGCCACAGGTAGCTGTAACTCTAGAAATGTGTGCTTTTTCATTAAAAGACCTTCAGGGTTAAAGTCATGACTGAACAGCTTAAGACTCACTGAGATACAATCTGAGATAACACAGAAACATTCTTTGGTGTACCATGATCTCTGATGCTAATGTGAAATAGATCACAGATGAAAGAGCAAACCCCAAAGAATTAATACATGGAAATGAGCTGATAAGCTTGAAAAAAAAATTTTTTTTCCTTTCTCCAGTATTCTCACTCAAAAGATTTCAAATAGGTTTCAGTCATTCTTTTTATTTTATGTTTACTAAAAAGATATATAAAGAAATGGAATTATGACAAGTCTTTTAAAATTCAATTAATTTCTATTGTGAAATCATCTTTCAATAAAGACAAGAAAATCCATTCCCAGGAATAAGACTATATTTTATCCCGACTTACATATCAGATATTACAGTCACAAATGTAGAGAACATTTCTGCAGGTCTCAATCTGAAAGTATGTTAATAAATCTGAGTAAAAATATAGTTTTTCTTCCCGTAGAGTATCTTATTAACTTGTACTGTGAAATCTGAAATGTGATTTAAATAATAAATTGTGGAGCCTAGTATCTGCCCAAGATAAAAACCTAAGAGATATCCAATTTCTCTCTTTTTACTTTTATATGGCAAGCTAATGAGGCCAAAAAGAAAGCAAGAATTGTTTCACCTGTACAGAGAGTCATTGCCCTTTTCTTTGCATAAATATCACTGGGATGTACACACATATTTACTTCCTTTATTCAGCCCCCCAAATCATAAGGAAAAAATATCAGAGTATCAAGATCTCAGGAAAGAAAGGGGAATCAGACCATGAAATAAAGGGGCAATCCTGGGTTCAGAGCTTAAGAGTTGAAATCTAGAAGTTTTTTTAACTAATATTAAAAATTTACTAAAATTCAGCTTTTAATTTTTTTTTTTAACAGAGATCACACTCTATATTTAATGCTCAAGTTTGAAAATGCCTTTCAAGTACGCTTTACCAGATGCTTTTGCTGAAAATCTGGCCTTTCATTGATCAATCTGCCACTTATCTGTTACATTGGTTGTCCTGGTCATAAAAAAAAACAAAACAGAAAACAAAGCAAAATAAAAAAAGCCAAAACAAACAAACAAAAAAAAAACCAACCAATAAAACCCCCCAAAAATTTAAATGACAGTTTTCAGGAAATATCAAGAGGTTGCAATAAAACATTTGTCATGATCTGTAATCTTAGAAAGGTATATTACATTTAATAACATAGCACATACATTACTATTGTCTTTGTTAAAAATGTTTATTAGCAGTAATTTACAGTTAACAATTTGATTTATAAAGAAGAAAAAAAAATATTGCTACAGAAATTT
The DNA here is from genome assembly GCA_013400915.1 of Pardalotus punctatus. Lineage (NCBI taxonomy): Eukaryota > Metazoa > Chordata > Aves > Passeriformes > Pardalotidae > Pardalotus > Pardalotus punctatus. Next base: position 1,351,932 of record VZTX01008100.1, read on the forward strand.
CCTTGGTATTTAAGATTAATTTTAGGATGAAACAAAAGCTTAGTATTTTCTTTTGAAGCAAGTGAATAACCACTTCACTGTGAGTCAAAGTATGCCAGGTCACAAAGTAAAAGTAAAAATAAAAATACAAAAGTCTTGTGGTGCTGTATAGTGAGCTTTGTCCAAGCAAAAATATGGAAACACTTTGAGACAAATTACACCCTAATTTTAATGAAATTGCATAGGAATAACTTAACTGAAAATTTTCATCACTATGAAATATGGATATTCTTAAATTGGTTCTGGTTCTAATCTGTTTTAGGAGTGTATGTTTGTATTTTCTAAACAGATTCCCTGCTGCATCTCCCCCAAATGGCCGTATTTCAGAGAGAGTTTATGTGCATGCATGAATTAGTGTGCACATATGAATTGCTCATATCAAACTTTTGCTGGTTCAGAGCAGTCCAGATTCAGGCTTTGAGTCAAAGCTGACACTGGCACTGGACAAGCAGATTAAAGCACATGTTCTGTGTTAGCACCCACTTTGGCTTTAACTTTGCAAATGCCTCCCTCCATAAATTTTCTCCTATGGATCAGCTTCCATGAACACACAATAATGCAGAAGAGCAACTATATTGCTCTGTTTCCAAAATACAACAATATGCTTGTAGATTCTTAAAACAAAATGCAGGATAGATAATTTTCTTAGCTTTAGATGCTAATGTACAATATATTTTCCCATCTCCTCCCATTTAGTGAAATTACTCCAGAAGAAAAATATCCCTTTTTATTGAAGTATACCAGATTAAAGTGAATTATTAAAATGCATAAAACAAGACAGTAATGTATAATGTGGTTTGTGACAAAATGTACTGTAACCTTAACTGTAATTATATCAAATATATTGATTTAAATTTCATAATCAAATTGTGCAGGTAACGATCCATATCTTTGGTAATTGAGTTGTGTGTGCAAATGTAATTATAGTAATGGTATAAAAATTTGATGATGCCATCTAGATTAGATTGAACTTTGGGTGTACTTTAAAGAATATTCAGGGATTCATAAAAAATCAGTTTATGTGGAACTATATCGTAACGCAAGACTGATGTTTTCCTGAGAATGGAGTTTAATCCCTGTTAAAAGTGTGGCAGGAAAAGTTCCAGCCAGGAAAGCATCTTCAAGTTATATGCTCCTGTGAAAATACAGGACACAGCTGATGAAAACCTTTATAGAAGACAGGATCTTTGTTTTGTGTAGAAGCAATTTCAGGTTTTCCTGAATGGGCTTTTTTGGCTAACAGCACTTTTTATAGATGCTAAGAGCTTCAGTGCTCAAAAACATTCTGAACTTCTAAAATAACATCCAGCAAGATTACATTTTGCAGCACAAAGGAAGAGGAATTTCACAGTTCTCCACAATGCTGACATTATTAAAGAAATAACCAAAACCCCCACCCCTCAACAGTTCTTTGTGTCCTTCCAAACGGTCAGTCATCTGGAATGAGATACATACCCTGGCTTTGCTATCAAATGCTTTCTTGTGATGGATGTAGCCATGGTAAGCAGTGCCTATAAATTTGCTATAATCACACATCTTTCTTTAAGAATGGACAATAGAAGTTCCAAACAAAATTTTAAAGATCTGCAGTAAAAAGGAAAAAATAAAAAGATAAATTGAACTGTATCCCTGTTTCTGGAAAAAATTCTTCTTTTTGTTCTGTTTTCAGCTCATACAGACCTTATTAGTCTTAATGGTCCCTACATGTGTTTTTAAATAGCAGATTTTGACTCAAAATTTCAATTAATTTTTTATGGGTTGATGTGACTTTTCATTTGCTTAATGGGAATATGCTGGAGCCATAAAACAACAAATATTTTCTGCAGTAATTTATCTTATCAGAAAAACCTGCTGTGATAGAATTTTCCTCACAGAAATGTATGTGTTGAATTAATAAGTAAATTCAAAAACATATGGAAATGGTGTGTGTATTGCTTACTTTTCTAAACCTGCATTATTCTCATACCAACATCCTATGGCTCATTTGTTGCTGGCACAATCATGCATCTGGCAGAATTTTGATTGCAGTATTGCAAAGGCAAGTAAGACTAGATTGGCTCATTAGTTGAGGACACAGATTTTTAAAAAATCAGATATACAGAATTTCAGATTAATCAAATGTGTTACTAGAAGAAGTAAGATTCAAAAGATGTAGGCAAAATTTGAAAATTCCTGTGGATAGTGGTACATGGTTGGTGAATATTCAAATAATTAGAGTTTTCTTAGATAAAGCACATGAAGAACCATTGCATCTTTCTTTTCCCTGTGATCATGCACACCATTCAAACACAAAAAAGAACTGTTCTTTAGAATGAAGAAAATGTCATGGCACTTTTCTCTGCTTTCTATGGTAAAGGTGGCTATATGATCATGGTAAGATGTGATGAAACCAGAAAGAATAGAGGATTGTTTCGTTATTTATTTATTCTATTTCTCTGTCTTTACTGGGAGAAGATATATTGCATGTAGGAGATGTAGGGGTACAAATGCTTCATCTTTCTTCCTTATCTTATCTAGATCATATCTAAAAAAAAAAAAGAAAAAAAAAGTTCAATAGAAAAGTCCATGTTCTACAAGGACAAAATATTACTTATACGGCAAGTTTAACAATAAAAAGAGCAACAACAACCTTTTTCTGAACAGAGGTGAAGAATAGAAGGTGACAAGGAACCGCATCTGATATTATTAGTTTGCTCAAAACTGTGACTGTGCTTTATAGTGGCTTTCAAGTAATTTTTTTAAAGGTTCTATTCATGTCACAGAACCAACCACCGATATTGATTTCTGCTAATATGACATAAATGCTTCCCAGGTACATTAGAGCCAGTGACATGTAGTTTAGTGAGCATATTTGCTCAGGTACAAGTATGTTTTGCACAAATCTCCCTCTAGAAGGAGGAGGAATTTCATCAGAGTAATGGCCAGTCTCTTCCATGCCATTGGCCAAAATTGTTCCTGAGTCAGAGAACATATGCTGGGCACAGAATATTCCCCAGTCACATGCAAATTATGTAATTAGTATTCATATTGTATTTTGTCTTAAAAAAAAGATAAAGAAAGGTGATTAGTCTGATAGATGACAACACATCTTGCTTCAAAACATGTGAGAGTCCCCAGCTACGGTCCACCCAAATTTTGATTCAGAACATCTGACTTCGTGGGACGTATGTTGGCTAGGAGAAATATGAATCTCTAAAAGTTTGGGTTGCCTGAGTCATATTATAGCTGTGATTGCACTGAGCCCAACACCTACAGGGGGAAGGTGCTGATTCACCTGGTAATTATCTACATGTCAGCAGTTTAATCATGTCACCCGACAAGCACCATAAAGCACAACTATGTGCTTATTAAACCCAGTCACTCTTCTTAAACATCTCATTCAAAAAAAAATAGGACTGATTAACAATTTTTCTGTGTGTTCAGAAGGTCTAGAGATCAGACACATTTCTAAGTATTTGAGATGAAAAGCTAAAAATTAGAAATCGTCTTAGATTGAAGGACAACAGGAAGCAAGATTATTTTTTCCATGAGCATTTATAATTAGGCCTCTGAGCTCATATGTAGCCACTGGTGTTTTCCAGAGAACTTGGATATTTTCACAAAGGTCAATGGAGCTATACAATGACATGGTACTAAACCAGAGGAAACAATTAAGAATCATCTTATTTGTTTGATATGTTCATGAACAAAATATATTTTTACCACTGATATTTCTTAAATGCTATGCCTATTTATATGCTAATAAAACAGGTACAGTGTGATTACATCCCGCTGTTTTTTAAATCTAGTTTAATCCTCAGAATAAATAAAATTATCAATTAAGAACATATAAGCAGTATTAAAAATTCAACAGGAAAAATAACATTCATATCATTTCATTCTTATTGTCAAAATAATCTTGTTATTAAATTGATTTTTCAGTAAAATGAGTACATTTGACCAGAATTTTTTTCTAACTTAATAGCAGTTCACTTCATTTTTTCCACCTCCGTAAGTCAGCAGTTGTCAGAGGCATAATGTGTTCTGCTTATGACATAATGCATTTTAATTTATTCATTTCTCTTTATTGATCTACTTATGAGTCTTAATAATGTAGAATTATCAGAATTTCTTTTTGAAGTAATAACTGGAGTGCTTTTGTAGGAAGGCATTTATTTTGTGAGCCAGATGCAGAAACACTAAGAATGTCACTAATTGAGACTTAAAGGTATCAGAGAAAACAATTATGAAAGGAAGAAAGCTGGTCCTAAGTGTTCAGAGAGAAAAAAGAAAATTTAAATATGAAAATTTCTATGTAAAATATTGATCTACTCTTTATTAAATACATTTTGTGCGCAACACAATTGTGTGAGTCAAACTCGTTTTCTGTAGCTTATCCTAGAAAGAAAAGCTTTCTTTTAAGAATAAAATTATAGCCCTCAATTTCTTCATTCAAAAGCTTTCTGAATGAAATTCACTATTACCTTTTTTTTTCTTTTTTGAAGCAGTGAAATGATTTAGCTGTTCACAGTGTAGTTGTCTCCTAATTATACTTTAGATAAAAGAATATTTTAATAGTCTTGCATACAGCAAGCAAATAAAACCAGACAAAATTATCTTAAAATTCTTGCTGATCTTTCCGTTTCATGAGCTATTCTACAGCAAGCTAAAATGGAAGTTATGAATACTTTCATTTCCGAGAGATGTTTAACTTCCATAGTATAAAGCTCTTACTCCCCATTCAGTAGAAATAATTCGCTGCTTCCCACACCTCCTAGGCGTAAAGCTGTAGAAGAAGCTATTCTTTAAAATACTGTAATCAGCCGCCAGACCTGATTTCTAAAATCCACAGGTGTCTTCCTCACATGTGATTCCTGCTTTTGGAAAGATTAATCTAAATTATTTAAACAATTCAGCAGATATGTGCACTTACCCATATTCAGCAGTACTAATTTATTTCTAACTTTGATCTCAGCAGTCCCAGTTCAATAAAATACATAATCACGTAAGTGGTCATCAACACAGGGAACTAATAAACAAAAACCAGAGATGTGCTGCATGAGCACGTGGAGTGTATGGACACGAGAACACTTACACCCTGGAAGATCCTCCTGCTTTCAGCTTTTGGGATCTGAATTGAGCATCTGGGAGGTAAAAGAAAGATTCAGTCACATTGGGTGTTCTGTGTTTAGGGCTATCATTGTAATGGCTCAAATGTGAAAAATGTTCTGCTGCCCTATACACATTCATAAACATTTTTACAGCTCACTGAGTGTGATTGCAAATGAAATATTAACACCCTGAGAGAGACTGGAAAAAACAGACGGTCATTACAGGGCTGGCAACAAAAATTATCTAATGCACTTTCTAGAAATAGTGACAGGAGGTGAACCTGGGATATGAATATCAAATTGTTAATTGTTCAATGCCATGCACGTGTTCGCACAGTCCTGGGAAAGCAAGCAAAGGGTAACAGAAAAACCATTGTCTTAATAATAAATACATATTCTCACATTCAAAAATAATACTTTAGGAAAGAAACAGCAACATGTACAGTGATTTAAGATTACAGTTTAGAAACATTTTGGGGGTTGCTCTCATTTATATACTTGACTTTCATCTACCGGTAAAAAACCGCTCTGGTTTATAGTACTTTTAGTCAAGTTCCTAATTGAGTTTGAGCTGCTGCCACTGGAGTCGCTCTGATATCTAAGTGCATGACTAATGGGAGTTCCCTGATAATTAGAGGTGATAGATACCATAAAAGTGTTGAAATTACAAGAATAGAAATGGAAGCTTGGGTTTTAAATACTGCTCCCAAAAGCATATGTTCCAAAAAATTTAATTTTCTTGCAATTCAGGAAATTCTTCATACTACTAATCAAAATCCTCACATGTTCAGCCCAATTTCTGCATGATGTTGCATGTCCACAATTCATAGTAAACGAATTTGCTTTGCTTCTGCTTTTGCAGTGCTTTCTCAGGATGGAAGGCATAAATACCATATTTACTTATTTATGCAATTATTCTCATTAAGAGATCCTGTGAATGAGAGCTGTACAGCATGAGCAACTCAGAAATTGGCTCATCTTCTGAGAAGCATGGTATGTGAATATACAAATCTGAACTTCCCGTTACACAGTAAATCACTGATTTTTTTTAATTTTTTTTTTAATTGTAAGGCTCTATACCTTCAAACTGATGTGGAATTTTTAGCCTGTGCTTAGGGCTGAAGTAAGGAAAAAGCAAAAGCCAAAAACTATTACAGTTTCAATCTGAATAAATGAAGAAATTATTATTGTTTGGTTTGATATTGCTGATAAATAAAAATTATACCTTTTAACAGTGCAATTGTCTTTTACAGTATGCTAGGTTTTAAAAAAATGGAAGGTCTAATGGATGAAAATATAAATTGAAAAATGAATCTTCTCCAATAACATTTTTGAAATAGCTGGATAAGTAAAACACAATTTTCCTATGGAAATGGGAATTACTGCTGTAGCGACTCTATCGTTTCAGCAAAATCCTACCAATAAGTTACCATAGAGTTTGATTCACTGCTAAGTATTTTGAAGCTTTTCTAGAATGAAAGGCTGAGACAGCTGTAAAAATTGAGTCTCCACCAGTCCAGCTGATTCAGCAAGGAATTAGCCATGCTCAGGAAGTCCTTTAAAAGATACTCCATTCTGAGGCATCAAACCATGAAAATATGTGGAGCTACTGTAATTGAGCAGGGCTGAACACATGTCCACATATTAAATACTCTGATTTAAACAGTAGCACCAAATCCCTGCCTCGCACCAGAGGCTTTCTGGACAGTGTTCATTTCCCATAAAGGTCTCTGTCTTCACAGAGCAGCTGGAGGAAAGGATGAGGCCGTGATTTTGAAGCTTTATGTTCAGTCTTTCAGAAGAGCATTCCCTTCTGGTTTTGGAACACACCAAGAGGGCATTTTCTGGCCATCCAGCTGAACAAAGAGTGGGATGACCCTTCTCCAGGGTGCTTCTTGAGAAATTGCCGGTCTTGAATTCCTTTGTCTCCTCTTGAAGTGCTTAACCTTCTCTTCGCAGTTTGGCTCCAACATGCAATTATATACAATTATCAGCACTTTGATTGTAGTGTCATCAATTCTATCAAGGAAAAGATTCTAACCTTTATCATTCTGGGGAATAAAAGTTGAAAATTTGAATGATGAATGGAAAACAAATGCAAAGAAATTAAATATTATTAAATTCATTATTGATTACTCAGCTTCAGGACTTCTGCAGGTATGAATTCATGCTTTTTAACACTCAGAAAGGTAATAGCTGAGAAGCTGTCAGTGAAATCATTGCAGTTAACACTACCTCATTACCCTGCTGCTCAATACAGCAACAAAAAACATCTTTAAAACCCCTGGGGCACTGTCCTGGAGTCTAGAAATTCTAGTCTCTACTCTCTTACTCTATATGATAAATTCAGAAGTAGGAGAGTTATATTATCCTGATCAGCTCTCCTGTAGTCTTCATACTTTCAGAACTGTCAGAATGTTTCAACATCTTCTGTGCAAAAAGGCAGTGAATGTGTAATCCAATTTTAATACACATTATTTCATCTCCATGTTAGTCTTTATAATTCAATTATCCCCTCAGAGCAGGTTCTGTAGCTAAGTTCTAGCCTGGATGTTTGTAAGCAAAACAATCACGAATAAAGCAATGGAACAGCACAACCTGCACTCTGATTTCCATGAACTCAGATCTACTTACACTTTTGCATAGTAGGCTTGTAAAAGCCAGTGTGCTTTATGAAGTCCTAAAGAAGTTTTCCACTTAGGCATGAACTTCCCCTGAGGAGACCAAAGTACTTTTTTCCTAAATGGACTATATATAAAGATGCCAAGATTCATTAGTGTATGTTGGGTAAACATTGCTGCAATTTGGATTAAGGGATGGGAAAATGTGAAATCGTTGTATGGTTATGTAGAAAATAATTTGCTAAGAAGTGGCCTTGATTTGGGGAGCCACTAATAGTGTAACCATGTTTTCTGTTCTGATCACACTGTCTCAATTGTCTGGGTAGTCTGAGAAAATTTGGAAGGTATCTTTGAATAGAAAATGTTTTCTGTGCTTTGCAGTAATTCCATTTCCTGGGAATTATTTATAACTCACCTTTTACACGAATTTTCAAATAAGTATGGGAGGGTTAGAAGATAACACCTTTTTTTTTTCCCCTGAACATATATGATCCTCTTGAATTTGCAGACATTAAAATTTAAGTTTCACACATACAATTGTACTCACTGATTCTAACTGAATCACTTTAAAAGAGGCATTTCAATTTGTATGTTTACAGAATATATTCCAGTGCTATCTAGCACTCCCAACCATAAACTACACCCTGCTCACAGAGAAGACACAGATAGATCCAAACTTACCTCCACTTCAGACTGGCCAGATATCAGGCAACTTCAGAAAGAAATTACATACCTCTTGTGGCTTTTCTGTGGGATGAAAAATTTACTTTTATTTCCCATTTAGGAAAATAAAAGGATGGAATATAAAAAGGCTTGCTTTTCTTTTTTTTTTTATTATGTCCAATTTATACTGCCAATTTATGGGTACCCATGAATTCAAAAGTATTTCCAGAAACAACAGCAAATTTCTCTTCTCTAATTTGATGGTACCTATTTATTAAATGAAAAAACACAACCCACCAAAAAAGCCCCAAAAACAAAAACAAAACAAAAACAAAACAAAAACAAAAAAAAACCAAACAAAAAACCCCCAAAAACCATGAAACAAAATAACCAAACCAAACCAAACCAAACCAAAACAAAAACCCCAAAAACAAAACAAAACAAAACCAAAAAGCAACTGGCATGCCTTTTTCCAAAATGTTTGCCACATGTGTGAGTGCACAGACACTTTGAATTTTTTTTCAATTTTTTCCCATTAGTAAATGATGCCAAATCTTCATTTGGCTATGTCACAATCACAGCTGGATATGTCTAAGGTCCAGTTACTCTTCAATAGGATAATTTTCGAGATTTTTTCTTTTTCTTATTCTAATTCTTCTTTGGAAGTACAGCAATGTCTTTTGGAGTGGTTTTGAATCCATATTTTTTTAATCAAAGCTTTCACATATGCTAGGCTTCCTTAATTCTCTATGTCTTTCAGTCATAAAGTTGAAGAGTATCTAATTTCTCATTGGGTGCTTGCTTGCATTTCCTCTTTCTACATCATTGTTGATCATGATTCTTTTCATTTTTACTTCCCTAATTGGCAATGGATGTGTGCTATTGAAGATCTGTTCTTTTTAATCTTTTATTAAGCAAAAATTTATAGAAGGCTTAGTTGGAATAAAATTAGACTAGAAAGTGAATTTTCTTCTTTCTATTTTTCCATCTTCATCTCTCCATTTTTATCTTAAATAAGAGATCCTAAAGAGATATACAAAAAGAACATAGAGGTGGGTACTGCCAAGGAGACCTTTGGATATTCCTTCAGTCTTTTTCCTAAGTCTGGTTACTCTTCTTTAGTCATATTTGCCTCATTTAGAGTATTTTTCTTGTCCTTCTACAGCTTTCCTGGGTGTTTTATTTAGTGCATAATTAAATTAGGACAATGCATAGTTTCTGGATTTTTAATAACTAATTCAATATTTAATTCAGTGCAAAGCATTTTAATATACAATAAGGCCAACATTATCAATATCATATCATCATGTTTGGTCAATTTATACATCTCACATATGATTTGTCTGCCTGAAAGTGTTTTTCATAGCTGTATTAGATGATCCAGATACTACCTCTCCTCTGTGAATTATCTCACATATCCCTACACCTCTAAGATAACACCAGTGGTGTTCCCAGTCGTATTTCTCAGGAGCTCCAATAAAAATTAGAGATTGGAGTGAACTCCAAACTGATTGGAATTGACAGAGCATATTTGGCATACACATAATTCAAGCAATGAATTGCAATACATTGAACTTGGGTTTGCACACGCACACATGAGTTCGCTAGAGGAAAAATAGGATTTTGTTCCACCATGTTGTTCTTGTCCAAACACACGTGTCATTCTATTTTTCCTATAGTTTGTTAATGCACAGTATTCAAGTTATGCAAAGTAGTAAAACTAGATGAAAGTCCTATTTTTTATTTTTCAACAGTGTAAAATAGCAGACACAGAACTGTCTGACGTATCAGTGCCTTTTATTTTCTCTATGATACCACTTTTACAGCAAATCTGTGTGTACTGAATTCAGCAGAATTATTTCCAACGTACACAATGTGAGGGAAGAACAAGGCTTTCACTTGTGAATCTTCCATCCAGCAGTTTATTAGGCTCTCATATTCACATGCATATGTACACACATAGATATTGATATGAGCATGTGAAGAGTCCATTTTACTTTTTCCAGGTTCTACTTATACAGATGTTAATTTGCATATTTGGAAAAGGTAGCTTTCATCCTGGAGAAGTGGGAAGAAAAATCATAAAACACATCTCATTTTATAACTCATAAAGCCCTTACATGTTTTTATTCTACAGCTGAAATAAGAGGGGGGGGAAAAATCCCTTTCTCATCTGTCTCTGACTTCAGTCACATAACTGTTCACAAAATAAATGTTATTCCTTCATGTCAGCAGGCTGTGAAAGTGAGGCTTGAAATGGCTGTCTGATTACAACCTTAACACCAACACCTCCTTAATCAACACTCCTTAACTCCCTCCAAATAAGCTCTCTATGATGTTATGATTTATTATATTGACTATGGCTTTTTTCCATTTTGCTTTTTAGGATCTTGTAGAAAGTTGTAATTTAGTTCCTCCCCACCCCCTGCTTCCCCTTAGTGAAGTGACTGCCTTTGATTAGATTTGCTAGGATTTAGTTCAGAGGGAATTTATTTTTATTAAACTTTAGAAAAGGAAAAAAATAAGAAAAAAGTGTGAGTCTAAAAGAATAGGCATTAATAGGTTCACTGCCAAAATAAACCAAAACAAAATCCACAGTATTAGATCTTTGATGTCGTTTCCTTTAATATTTTACTTACTACATAAAAGATAATGGAATTTTCTTCTCTCCTAGTGTCTAAATTTACTTTTTGAGGAAAACCTTGAATCAAAAAGATAAGACTTCATAGATTTTTGAAGCAGAAGAGGCAATTTGTTCTCTACAGTACTTTCCAGAATGAACAACTATTTCTCAAGAGTTTTCAACCAATTATAAAATGAAGCATGCCTTCTTATTTTGAACAATATATTCTTCCTATGTGGAACAGATTACTTATTCCAAAGGACATGTTTCTATTAATAATTATCAGAGTCTAAGAAGTGCTGCACTACATCAAAATATTATTTTAGAAATAAGAACATAATCAGGAAATATTCCAGACAATTACAGTCTTCTGCAATACATTATTAGCTGTAACCTTGATCCATAGCCCTGTCATACAAAAAGTTTACCTGTTGGGCATATTATCATCTATTGTTTTACAATGTGATTTTTTTCCCTCCTCAGAGTCTATTGCATATATTGTTTTGATGCTTTTGAAACAGACACACAGTCAGACAAAGCAATTATCTTACTCCTTGCCTACTAAGGATAAAAAAATGTTATGAATCTTAGCCTATAGGTGACTTCCATAGCTGTCTAAGGATGGAGAAAAGGTTTAACAGCTTTTTTATTCTGTGCTATTTTTGTGACCGTCAGCATGATAGAAATGCTATTTGTTATTTGCTGAAAAAGCTTTGGTGCTGGATTGTAGTCACAAGCTCTCCTTTGCTTTCATTTATAAAGGTACATTACAGAGCACTTTTGTACTTACTGTCCAATTTGGAAAGCTAATGAGAACACGAAAATAACATAGACAGGAGTACTTCTTTAGCATTTAGAATTAGTCAAAGGTATTTATTAGTTTTCTTACACAGCTTGAAAAGGATGTAAAGTTTGGGCATAAGGGAGTATCCAGAATGAGAGAAATAAGAGTATTTCAGGCTTGATTCTATATGTATAAATTTGTCCTTACATTATCCTATTGTTTGGATCTTTCAAGAATTTGATAACGCTTTTGATGTCACATAGTATATTTATTAATAACACCTGCTAATCTTTTTTCAATTCCTTTTACAAAGTTTTAAAACTTGCTGAATTTGAGGCTTTTCCTCAACCTTCCCTGGAATTTGCCTACCCTTTAGGGAAGTATCTGTTAAGGAAAATATTTAATGACTTGCAAATCAGAAATATTTATAATGCAGAAAGAAAAGCACTTCAAGTTTTCCTGAGTAAATTACATGGAAGTGGGTCAATTACATAATATGAAGCAAAATAATAACAAAAAGAAGAAAACTTCTTTATTATGTTTTAATAAAAAGTGTTACAGTGACAAAAGCTAGAAAATTCAAAGATGCAACACAGGCAAGATACAGCCAAGATACAGATATAAAAGTCTTAGGATTAAATTCCAATTATATGTCTTCTTTTGCAAAATTACTCTCAGAATTCTTAGTCATCTAATTCTGTGAACTCCCTGTTATTACTGTAGCATCAAACTATTGTAAGGAGGGCTGGTTCTCCTTCAGGACAATTCAATTTTTAACCTGTTAATAGGCTGTTCTGTGTTGCAGTTAAATTTCCTTGCTAAATGTGTAGAACGCAAGCTAAGAGCTAAGCTTTCATTACAACTAAAATAAAAATAATTAAATAAACACATTAAATTAAAACGCTGCAGAGTAAACATTAAATAAAATTATATCTTTGGAGGGATGAGCCTCAGTATATTTGTCACTGTGTAAGTAAAAAAGGCAGCAGTCTATTTAGATTCTAATGTCATAAAGGAGTCCCTAAAAAACTTTACCTTTTTTCTGAAAAGGAGACATTAGATGGAAGGCTGCTTCTGCAAAGCAAATACTGAAAATTATTAGAAGGACCCTACATTGAAATAATACATTAATATCATCCTTACTGCTTAAACAAGCCAACAATCCTTCCTTCAGAATTCCTCTGCTTCCTCCACTCATCCAGTCTGACAGCAGATTTAGTAATAGGAAGAGCCAAAGACTCTCAAGTCTTTGGGGTCCTGGCTGAGCGTTGATGGCTGACAATGGAAATGTGTGCACTGACTTCTGGATAAGAAACTGATTCTTCCTGCAGGGCCTCATAGTCCCAGCTTCGAGAGGAGCAGTCCTATTTCAAGAAATAGGTAATGTACATAATCATCTCTTCACTCAAACACATTAACTGCTTTTAAGATTACAGACTGGCTGTTCAGAAGCTAGGAAGGAGAAAATGTTAAAGTGCAACTGTGCAGGAATAGGAAGAAGGAAGGAAAGTAACTACCAGAGAATTAAGGAAAAGCAACATGTATGCCTAGAAAAGAAAATAAACTAACTATGAAATTACTCCTTAAAGATGGGAAGCAACTGACAGTAACATATCTGCGATGCTTCAGTCTCCCAGGCAGATGATCAAACTGCTCCCATGAGCTAAAGAAGGAAAGTGAATCACAAGAACAGAGGATCCTGGCGATCCAGTTTTTTGGTGAGAGGTTCTGCTTGTTCTTTCCTCTTTGCAATCATAAAGAAAAGGAAAGGAAAAAGGTTACCTGAGGATTTATAAATGAACATGAAATTAATGAACTTGCCTTAAAACAACAAGTAGAGTATTCCACTGCATTTCCTTTAGCTTTGACTTACAGTATGTATGAATTGGGTAATATTTGAATTGACCAGTTAATCATTGTAAGTGTATAGATGGGGAGAGATAATAGCTGATTTTAAAATGTTTAATTTAATATATTAATTGGGAGCAAAGCCTGCAGTTTAGGCTACCTTTCACCAGTACAAAACCCCAGTGATTTCTCTGTGCTCACCATTAAAAAAGATTTCAAAGGCACACATTAACTAATGCTTTGTCAGATAAGTTAGTGACCTAGATATACTTTTTTTGAGAAAGATGTGATATCTTACTCATCATTCATTCACCTAGCAAAACTGATTGTAGTGCTGAAGGCTGTATATGTGACCTATTACTGCATATAAAATGGCTATCATTTCTGTTCTGTGCAGATTATGAATCAACCTCTAAATCAATTTTTTGCAAAGCTAAGTGGAAAGCAAGCATGAGATAAATACCCGTCCATCAATTTCACAAGATTCACACTCAAATGCTGTTGGTAGAATTGACAAGAAAGCCTTTAGTCTTTACAATACCCTGCCTGGGACACCACTTTTAAATTAGTACAAGCATTCCAAGTGGCCCCAGAAGTTCTCTGCACATGACTTCTCTTCAGGGTGCAAACAGAGTGTGCCAGAAGCTGAGCCAGACCCGTCTGATGACTATGCCAGAGCTGGCACATCACCCCGTTCTCAGCAGTGCGTTCTTGCTGCTTTCCTGGCAGCGGTGCCCTGGCCTGCGCCTCCTTCACCCCGCACAGCAGCCCTGGGGAGCCCCTCGCGGGCTGTGACACTGGTGCAGAAAAAGGGCTTGGTGGTGCCTAAAGCCCAGCTCTGAAAACACCAAACACGGGCCTCCAATACAAGCTTTTTTGGTATCTAACATGAAGGTTTTCCCTGCTGTTGGACTAGATGGAAGATGATCTCCTATTTCTGAATTACTCACATTTTTACAGCCTTTTTTTGGGTTTTACTCAGATGATGCATTGATGAAATGTTTTATAGATTTTCATAGTTTGTAGACACACAGAAAAAATAAGACTGAAGTACGAGATACAGAAGATTAGGAAACAGACACCAAAGTAGTTTCCACAAGATAAATTTAGGTGTGAGTTCATTTACTGCATTTGCTACTTGATTTTAAGTTGTAGCTCTATGCATACTTTTGGAGTAAGGTTTTTGGTTTCATTATTTGTATATTAATTTCAGCCATCACATCTCTCCTTTTTGTCAAGGCTTAAATAGATTTGATGACTGATTTAAAAAAATTTGTAAACATGCAAACTGAAAAAATATAATGGTTTAGAATGAGTTTTCCAATAATGTTTTGAATGTTCTGGAAATTAAAAGTTTGTAAATTCAGGACCTTTCACAGAAAACAGATTTCTCCAATTGTAAATATATTAGTCAAAGTTTAAAATTTATTTAAAACTTATTTTTTAGAGAAAACCCCACCAAAACCCAAAAAACACATTACCTGAAACCTTGTGCACTCAGATTTACCCTGAAGTAAATTTTTATAGCTAAGTAATAAACAACTGAAAATAGGTTATATAATAAAAGTGCTGACACCATCTTAACTACATCCTGGAGTTGCAAACAGCGATGCTCTAATGAGTCAGACTCATTGTGTCCTTCTCAGATATGGTTTCATTTTTAGAAGTCCTATACTGCTGATGGCCCACATTTGCATTACATAAACTTCCATGATGAAATATCTTACCATTTCGTCTGTAAAGTATGGAACAGACATCATTTTTTATTTAATTAGTTCTGAGTTTGCCTAAAGGCTTTAGGAACCAGAAATTTTTCAGGCTTGTTTTTACAAATTAGTTGCGAAGTAGAATCTGTCTTTTCTGTTTCTCCATCAAGGTAATGTGCTTTGCTCACATTTATGTTTTTTTTTTTTTTTTCCTAATGAGCTATTTCTGATAGTCAGCTGCTTTTTCTGCTGTATAGTTCACTGAGGGCACCATGTTATCTGCATTATTCATTACTGCAACTGTGGCATACCTTGGTTGGAATCTAAACAAAAAACAGTTTCTAGGCATAACTCTAAGTCTTCTATAAAAATCATGAATTATGTAATGCACAAATCTCTTCACAATAACATCACTTCTTTCTCTGTCAAACCAGCTATTTTTATTTAATAGTGCTCATCTGCCATATGGACTCCTGTATCCAAGTTAATTATGAAACTGAAATATGGCAATACTCTCTGAATCTGTAAAATAATTATCCAATTAAAACTATTTAAGAACACCTCACATACAAAATAATTTTATATGATTTTCTGCATCAAGAAAAAGAGGTTTTTTTAATGGTGAAAACATTACACAAATACCCATATTTGTAGATGCTCAAAGTGCTCTACACAGAATTAAACAAGCCTCAGTGAACAAATTGTATCATTGTTTGAGAAAGCCACAGTAGATGCAGCAACTGCAGAAAAAATGTCAATAAAGAAATGACTACATAACTCTTTATTCCTGATTGCTAGTTCTGCTATTTTTAGATTATTCTTAATGTTATGTATGTATGCTCTATGCTGTTGAAATGGGCAGTATGTGGAAAAATATTCTGAACTTTTAGACATGTTCTATGATTAATATTGCTGAAATTTAGGAAGATTTTATTTTTATATGAACAGGATGATTTGCCTCCAGGAGGAAAATATTTATGTGGTTAGACAGGTATTTGTGATGACGAATTAAAGAAACCATTCAGGATGGCACCTAGCACACTTTCTGCTAAAGCCTAAAAGCGTGATATGTGGCACGTTGGAAATCAGCATAAGCAGTAGTTGATAAATAGCCACATCCTACTTGCTGGTTTGACATTTGCTGAGCACTGCATATGACTGTGTATTTAGAGTGCTCCTTAATAATAAAAACACAGAGTTGCCTTCAGAAATGTCCTCCAAAGGACACTGTTCCTATGGTGTGAAATGTGCTCTGCATTATCAACTGCATTTCATTTATGTTGCTAATTCAATGTGACCAAAGTCTCATCATAACATTTTGTAACATCCTGGTCACAAAAAGGAAATTTTTAATTCAGCATGAATCTGTCCTAATGTTTTGCTGCATGCATACAAAATCCTGCATAAAGATCAAGTCCTCACTTTACAAAAGAACATCCAGACTGTGGGAGAATACACACAGATAACCACAATTATTTTCTCAAAAAAAGTCTGATAGTTCATTAGAAACTACGTTGAGCTTTTCCCCACATTGTCACCACTCGACTGTTCATAATAACAGAATGAAAGTGTAAAATGTATTCCATGAGAGACTCAGAAGGAAAGGGACAGTAGTTTTGGTATGTTCCTGTGTCACAAATGCCTAGTTACTGTGTGTTCTCTCCATGTTAGGAAAGTTACTGACTGGATGTATCTGTAAAATGGCTAATTTTATTTTCCTAACCTAATTGATAACTTCCTTGACTTGGGAAGCCAATTAATAATATAGTTGGAAAGTATCTTCTAAGACACACTCTTGAGAGTGAAGAAAGGCAGAAGGCTCTGAAGAAATGAGAAATGTTGGAAATAAAGTACTGATGATGTAATGCATGGGGCCATTTTTAAGCCTTGGCTCTATCTGTCACTTTGATTAAGAGGTGCAGAACAAACACTTTTAAATGTGTCTGTACAACTACAGGCATCATCAAATACTTGTGGTAAGATCCTTAGCACTGCTATTAAAACACTTGATCAATGAAATAGAAAAAATATATAAAAACTTTTTAAAATGATCCAAAGGCCGAGAGACATTTTAAATAATGAAAAAGAGAGGCTGCTTTTGCCGTGTGATTCTCTTTGCATTTGAAATGGAGTGTAAAAAGATAATGCACATTTTAATAATGGCACATATTAACAAAGAAGCACATTGCATAGAAAGAGTAGCTACCCAAGAAGTAGTAACAATGAAGAAAATGTGGCATTATGAGAAATAATCAGATTTACTTGATTTCACATAACAAAAGGCAAATACAGTCCATATGCAAATGAGATACTTGGTCAGCACAGGCCGTTATTTTGCACTGGTCTTTCCTCCTCAGAAACACTTTTCAGTTTATTGTCAGCATCATCCATTAAAGAAGGATGATACAGTTTGCAAATAGTGCAGAGAAAACACATGTAAATGCTGTTTTACTGTGATAAATAGATGAGGTAGATACTGTTTATGCCTTTAATAAAGATGAGATAAAATGTGCCCTCAGCAAACACAAAGCCTTAAGAGCTGGCAACACCTCGGAGGGAAAGGCTCAACAGACTGAAGAAATGGCCTGACAAAAGCTCTCAAATGCAAAGTCCTGCCCCAGGAATAGTACAAGTCATGCAGCAATACATGCTGGATGACAACTGGATAGAAAGCAGCCTTGGAAGGACATGGAAGATCCCAGCAGAAAAGAAGATGTACATGAATCTGTAGTGTGTTCTTGTAGCAAAGAAATCCAAGCTCATTAACAAAAGCGTTGCCAGCAGGGGGAGGGGAATGATCTCCTTCTCTTCTCAGCATTTGTAAGACTTATCTGAAGTATCGTGTCCAATTCCAGCAGAGTGAAACAAAGATGGAGCACATGTTATGTAGAAGAAAGGCTGAGACCATTTTCTAACTCAGATGGTGAAAGGAGGATCGTGTTGCTGTCTTCAGCTACGTAGAAGGCCATGGAGAGGATGAAGCCAGGCTCTTCTAGAAATGCACAATGATAGGATGAGAAGGATGGGCACACATTGCAAGAGGAGAAATATTGAGAAGATACTATGAAAAAGAATTCAGAAGGGAGCTGCCAAAACCTGACATAGTTCTGCGGAATCTCCATCCCTTGAGATCTTCACAACACATCTGGGGCGACCGGATATGGATTATCTCTACTCTGAGCTGTGAGATCAGGCCAAAACACTCCCAGAGTTCATTTGCGTCTTAGGAAATTTTTCCAGCACCAGGAAATAGACATTATAAGTTTTCAAAGAACTGACTCTATTAAGGTATGTATCTCAGAACGGCTGCAATTTATAAATATTGCGAAGAACTCAAATGTTGACAATTGAAGACACTGGAGCTAAGGAAAGATCCAGATTTTGCAATCTTGAGCTAGATATTCAGTCTAGATATCTAGATACATAATGCACATTTCTAATAGCACAGATAATTAACAACTAGAAAAACATTGTACTGGAGTACTTCATTAATACAAACCCTTACACAGATGTTAGATTTTTTTTTCCTAAAGATAACCTGTGGTTCAAATGGGAAATAGTTCAGGGAAATGCTATGTTTTCCTTTAAACAAGAGGTCAGATTATGTGATCACAGGGGTTCTTCTGCTTTTAGAGACAATGAATCTGTGATCCCCAAGTCCTTCTTTAACATCATAATGTATATGACACATATGTTCCAACTGAGCACTTGCTTCTTCAAAGTGATCCCCCATGGATTGTCCAGGACACAGATAAAGACAAAGAAAGCTTTTGAACATGTCTGAATTGGAGCTGTCTTTTGTATCTTTTAATCTAAAGGAAAATAACTTATCAAATGGGTGGATCTGAGGTCAGCCGCTTTCTAGAAGCTACCATTACAAATATTCTCCCTAACTCTGAGCCACTGGCACAGTCAGCTGTAATTACCAGCAAGGTTATTATGCATCAACAATGACAAGCCTGTATTTCTACCAAAAAATACTTGAGCTTTAGGGGTATCCTAAATTAGCTTTTTTTTCCCCCCCTTTGAGACCTTGAGAATCAGAGAATACTTTGGACAATGAATGAAATATCCAGTGCAGAAAAATGTATGTAATGGAAACAGTAAACATATTTCTGTTGGAAAACAGAGTGTGACAGACCTATTTTGAAAATATAAATAAAATTCTGCCCCAAATTCTGTTGAGTATTTAAGCATTGTTATTTGTACTGTAGGACCATAATATTTTTTATGCTTAGTAGGCATTCTCCAGCTCTTGAAATAATTTTATGAATTTTCTCAGAGAATGTGGAATTCAATATATAGATTCGTTTGTTAGAATTCTTTTTGATGCACTAACTGTCTTTTTACTGACCATTATCTGTCTGTAATAAGGGGTGTGAATTCATCTCACATGCACCTTTCACAGGCTGTCATACTTTTGACACATATTGCTCAGGCACAGCAGTGTATTTTAAGCACTGAGCCATTAACCTCCTATGATAGAGCATTATCCAAGTCTAACATGAGTAGTATTGTTATAACTTACCTCAATGTGTTTGACATATTGAGAAAAGTTATTAAATGGGCTGGATTTCTTATTTTTTTGTAGCAGATTTCATATGCAGTGATAAAGTCTATGTAACCTGAATTATTTGACAAGGGACTGATCTGGAAATAGTTGCTGGGGGCCTCTTTCATCTCCTGTAACACTCAAAAGAGAGAGAAGTGAAAACTGGATAAGATTCAGCTAAGAAAATGATGGTTAATAATATGCATCCCCGATTACAAGGAAACAGTTAAAAACTCTATTTGACTGTTTCTTATTTTCTAAATCCCATAAAAACAATATTAATAGTTTTGATTAGGATTTTTTTTTCTGCAGGAAAAGAGAAATTCTGTACAACTAATGCAATGTGGTGTCAAATAAACAATACTGCAGGTCCTCCAAGATGAAACTCTCATTGTTAATCTTAGGTATTCCAAAGGGGCCCACATTTTCAGGTCTTTATATTTTGAGCTAATAGAGGCATAATACTAGAGCAAAGCAACAATGGAAGAATATACAGTCCCCTGTGGCTGCAATTGAAGCTCTAAAACCTTGTTTTTCATTTTTAAACTGTTCCTCTGGGCATAGGTAATGTTCAAAGAAGCATTTTAAAGAGAAAATGAAACTCTAAAAGCTTTAAAATGCAGTTGCAGGAAATCCAAGATGTTGTCTGTGACAACGCCTGTCTTACTGATAGTCTTATGGGAAACAGCAACATTCAGAGCTGCTCTTGTTACACCACAACACTTTAGAAAGGTTGGCCATGCCTTTCTAGAGGATCACTGCAACTTTAAAAAATCGAAGTCCTTGCCATGAAAACAAAACGAAAAAAAAAAAAATAAATAAACCAACAAAAAACAACCAAACCCCCTCTATATTTGAGAGAAGTTTATTCCAACTGGAACAACAGATTTTTTGAAGAAAAAGGAAAAAAGATTAAAAATTGCAGTAATGTTGAGCATATAAAGCAAATGGAAACAGGAAGAAATGTGTTTCAGCTTGTGACACTCTTCCAATGGCAGTGGCTGTGCAAAGCCTGTGCCCAGAGCTGGGTGAGGAGCTGAGCGCTGGGACTGCACGACAGGCAGGTGCCTGAGCAAACATCGACCAGAAGTGAACATGGATGCAGACAAAAACCTTTCAGATCTTACATCTGTGTGGTTTCTGGACAGAACTAACCAAATATTGCTGGATTGTGAATTTTTATTCTCAATTTCTATCTTAAGTGTTATTTGTGAATAAATAAAGGAAAAGAAACCTTGCAAGTCTTGGATTTGCAAGCTTCTTGGGATTTCTGGGTAATTATTAAAACACTTGAAAACTGCAGAAATTAGAAACTTTCGCCATTTCTCGGCCTTCTGAGCTCATCCAGGTTCTGTTGGGAACTTTCACAGGATGACATCATTCTCGTGTCCCTTTGGTACAGATTGTTAGTCTTCAAAATTAACTTAAAGCAGCAATGTCAGATTTCTATTTTTTTATCTTTATAAAGTCCTACTTAAAGAAGAAACAACCAGCCAAACACAAAATTTACTCAGAGAGGAAACGTGAGGAAGATGTATAAACATCATGATCATAAACGCCTCATTTCTTCGGGAAAAGATGGCAGTGATGGTAGAACATTATTTCTGACACTAAAATAAAACAGGATAAAAGCAACTTTGAGGCAAACTCTGTTTCAAAACCATTCAAAATTTTTTATGAAGTGATCTTTGAAGTATTTTCCATCTTAAATAACTCCTAATTTGTACACTAATCCCTGTACAGCTGTAGATGTGAAAACGAAAGTTAGTCATTTATGCCTGAAATGGAAAGTTTCCATTAACTGTACAACCAGACACAAAGAAATAAAAAGTTGGGACTCAGAAGCATTTTCTGCAAGGACACACCATTATAGGATAAGAATTTCAAACTGAGATAGAAGGGGAAAAATCCTCTGAAATACGTTTATCAGTGAATGACCCTGATCAGCTGTGCTCCATCTGAGGAAGATCATTACTGCAGACGTCAGGGTAGTGCAGAAGACAGGTTAAAAAATGGGTTTCAGATTATTGACACTTACTTTTTTATTAAAGTTTATTTACAGCCAGGGATAACAGAACAGAGGCCCAGAATTATGGAAGTTGTTAAAACTCCAGAGATTATATCTTTGAAAACCTTTGCAAAATTCTTAAAGTTTGTATTTCTTGCATTAATCCTATCTGAATGGATGTCTTTCAAATGCAATGCTCTAATTCTTTCAAGTTATTATATTTTAATGTATTTTCATTTATGATCTGTTTTCTGCTGAATTTTTATCAAAGCCTGAGCCTTTCTTGAGCAAAAGATGTGCTTAAAAGCTTTGCTAAATAAGGAAAGGATTAAATAAGTGTAATGATTTAAGTTCTCTGTCTAGTCAGGATTTAAAAGGCAATATCTAGCATATAGCTGCCTGCCCAAAGGACAGACTCCACTGGAATTGCACTTTGAAATGTACAGCTCACCTGCATCTATCTTCTGTTTCTTTATAAATCTGAGATTTTCACAGAACAGACACCAATGACTGATGCCTAAAGGTGTGCATAAAATTAAAATACACGCTTATATTCCTGAAGGGACATAGTCTTCTCTAATCAATTGGAAAAGATAAAAGAAATCTGTAAAGCTCTAACTCCTTTAAAGTGAAGCTTGCTTTGGGAGAGAAACTTGAGTATATTTACACATAGACTGAGCACTAAGGAACGGAAAAGCACACTGATGATGGTTGACTACTTTCAACAACAAATCTAAAAAATAAAGTTCTAAATACTGATTTCTAGTGGATTTTTTCAACCATCTGCAGATTATAGTTATGTCCCAAACTTTGGTATTTCATTAACAAATATGCAATAGAAAAAAGGCCCAAGTGCAGACACATTTCTGTTCTGAGGAGCGGATATAAGAATACATATATTTGTTAATTTCTGAAGGCTGTTTAGAACTAACGACGGAAATACAAGATCATTCAAAATCAGACGTAGTAATTCAACACTGCTAATCACAATAATACATATACATCACTGTCCTCATCCCCAACTGTTCTGTTGAGCCTCCTTTTAAAACAGGTAATGCTAGTTTAGAACTTGCATACAGTTTTGTCAAAAGACATGAAAGAATGAGGAAAGCAAGCCAGTTGTGGTCCACTGGAGCCCGAAATGCTGAAGAGGCCAACTTTTTCAAACAATCTTCAACCAGCCATAAATGTGAAAAGAAGCTGTCAAGTCTGTCAAAAATCATAGATTCAGAGAATGGCTTGGGTTCAAAGGGACCTTAAATTTAGATCATCCAGTTCCAATCCTCTGCCATGGGCAGGGAAACCTCTCACTGTACCAGGCTGCTCAAATGCTATAATACAGCAGGCAAGAAGATGCAGAGTTCACATCCAGGTTTCCTTGACAAGAGAAATAACTTCTGGAAAATCGACATTTCTGTGTCATTTTCATTAATAATTGTAAATTTGCCATTCAAAGCACACACTTAAGTGCAAGAACTGATATTGACATTTGGAAATAGTGAAAGGATAAATAATTAACTCCATGACTGTTAAGGCAACTCTTTCCTGAGTTCTAGCTTGTGTGCTCCTTCTGGAAGGCAGCTCCGGAAACATGTTATTCTAATCGTTTAGAACTCTCTCGTTTGCAGTTGAACACATTTGCAGTCATCACCATTTTTCTCCTAGCGGCAGCACTGTCCATTAGCTCACAGTATCACTGCTCAATATTTACCCCTACAATGTGTTTTTTCAGACAGCAATCATATGTGCTTGCAGACTTCAGTTGTTTTGCTCAGTTAAACAAGTTTGACTCTAAAATTCTTTCTAAACAGGCTCCCCAATCCTCTGATCATTCTTGAGGTCTCACGCTGTACTTTTTCACATTTAAGAGGGCTTTTCTTGGACCTCAGTACTGCTGCAGAGCCCAGTGTTCAGATTACATGTCCCCAGGTTCCAATACAATGGCAGCAATACCTCAGCAGCTGTGGAAATTCTGAGCTCCACCAATCAGAGTTTCCTGTGCTTGTTGATGTTATACCATCAGAGATGTTACAGAGGGAAGAGAAAGAAAAAATCTAATATATTTACAGCGTTAAAGAGATGTTTTATCACTAGATTTATGTGCAATAAGTATCAGTAGGGATAATTCAGCATTGATTCTTGTTAAACTTGAGTGAGGCATATGATTTTATTTTCTAATTTGAAGAAATAATCCAAAATATTATGTTTCAAAGGATTTAGCAGGGTTTGTATTCTATATTTCAATCTTGTCCCATGCCTGTGGAACCTAATTATTGTTGGTCTTGAGACTGTAGTCTAATAAATATAATTTTGGAAATGCAAAACCTCAGATTTCATCTCAGAAAAACTGTAGTCTTCTATTTTAGTGAAAGAAATGTTCAACATGCATATTTGAAAGGAAAATCCATGTGTGAATCAAAAAGAAGAAACCAAAAAATTCTGCCAGTCATTTCAGTGGATTTACTTTTTCAGGAAGAATTTTTTTTTTTTTTAAAGATAGAAAGATACCATAATAGTGTAGATCAGGTCAATACACAGTGATCTAATATCTGATAAAACATATATACCTGCAGAAGATAAGTATTTTTTTGAGAAATATAATGTACAATACAAGGTATGATAAGTAAACATACAAATTACCTTTTGATACTAAATCCAAGTTTATGTCAACAGCTAGAGAGGGACATATTGCAGCTCTTGGATCACTGTAGCATTAATAATGTCTTTTTCTTAAAGATGCAATTTTGTTCAAATACAAGTGCTGGAGTACACTAGGACATTACCTAATTATCTTCAAGACAAGCCTTTGTCAATGCGGTACATCAACTGCTGCAGCTGAGACCAGGACATGTTTTTGCACAGAGCTGAAGGGAATGCTCTTGATCCATCTCAAGCATTATTTGACACATTTCAGAATCACAGAAGAGGCAGTTGAGCTCTGAACTTTCTCCGCTTATGCCTTCTATTAAATGAGAAGAGGGAACTTTTTTGTTTTTCTTGCATACTTTTTGTAACCCACCAATTGTTTAGCTTAGATGGTAGGCACACAAATCAATATTTTTTTCATGATGATAACATACCCACTGTTTTCTGTGGATATTATCTCTCTGCTCCCTTTTAAAAAAAACTCCAATTTCAGCATGTTTTTGCCCTAAGCAGACTCCTTTTATTAATTTCATTGATTTTCATGTTTGGTTTTTTGATTTTTTTTAAAGCTCTTCAATTGCAGAATCTCTTTTGAAGAACACTGTTTGTTTATCTACTTGATAAACAAGAGTATGAGCACAGATACTGTGGCACTGAGAGCCAGGAACAGCTTGCTGGTGTACTGGCTCAGCAGTGCACAGAGGCTACAGTTCAGCTGCTGAGGGGTAGATCTTCAGCTTGCATAAATTGTCACGGCTCTTTTGATATCAGCGCTACAGTGATAACTTCTCACATCTGAGGCTTTGCCCCCTAAGCCTGAGATGAATTCATTGATGCCATTGTCTGAAATTACTATCATTATTATTCTTAAAATTTGTTTTTCCCTGGTGCCCTACTGCCTGAAATTTATTGGTCATTTTCTACCTACACCATGTCATGCATTATTTCCTGCATTGTAGCTCTTCCTTGTCTTCTCACTGCTTCCAGTGTTTCAGCCTACTTAGAAGTGTGCAGAGTCCATGACATACCTATATTCCATAATGTTTTGCATAATTTCTGACTCTTTTTACTTATTTTTTTATTTTTACTTGGCTGCCGGACACAAGGTTAGGTGTATCGTGGATCCTCAAGTTGCACATTACTGAATAACAGTGCAGGTCAGGATGAGGGAAGAACAAAAGAATTCTTTGAGGTCTGACAAAGCCATTAAGGGATCTTTTGTGAGGGGTCCTTCAGTTGTTGATTGTATTTCTCTGCAGTTATCACTGAGTCCTGTGAATCGTGCAGATGCCCATGTCCAGAAGATGTGGGACTCTGGCATTGAACAGATTTTGCTAAACACCCTGGAAGGCTTCTTTGTTATTGAAACCACGAGGTGAAAGACAAGCAACAGAGCACCTGCCCAGCAGCCACAAAGGATGTGCTGGACAAGGGACAAGGGCTGGAGTCAAAGGCTGCAGATGCTGAAAGGCCCATGTGAATTCATGACAGAGATTTCACAAGTTCATCAATAACCGGCCAGAGCAATCCCTCTAAAAGCTACATGCCATTTCAAGGATTTCTGAAAGATATTCCATTTTTGACACTTAAAATGGATTTCACATATTAAAAGAAGATTTGTGGCTCACCAGAGTGGATTGCATTGAGTCAAACAAGTGGAAATTCAATAGGCAAATTTTTCAATATTTTCTCACTAAAATGTCAAAAATAATAACATATTTGAATAGATTCTTTTGGAAGAATAATGGTAGTGAAAAAGCTAATTATTTTAATTAATATTGTTCTTAATTGTTGTTTTACCTACCTTTGCTGATGAGTGATTAATAAATAGAAAATGAAGTGTTTAAAACAGAATTAATCCCATCATAATAAATTACTCAGGGACTTAACACTGTTTTTAAAGTGATCAATTGTATTTTTTGCATATTCTTCTAAGTACCAAACCATTACACACAAATATATTTCCAGAAATACTAGAAATAAGAGTCTGAGCCTGAAAATAATGTGGGCATGCAAACAAGTAGCTATACTTATATGACCTGAGGTTACTAGAACTGGTCACAAGTGTGGTTATTCTGGTAGATGTATGAAGAAGCACCTGTGTGGTTGGTATCTGAAATAGGCATCACTATTGCATGGTTCAGGGAAAAAAATCTATCCTTTTGCCTGTGGTTTTCCATTGATGTGGATCCAAGTGTTCCTGCAGTGCACCATGTTTATCTGCACTCTGCTCAGTGTTGCTAAACAGACATGGGTATAAATGTACTCATCTAGAAACCTCAACCCAAACACCAGCGCCTGCTATAGCAGTACAATTCCTCATTAAGAACTGACAATATATTGATTAAAACAAACTTAAATTGGTGCAATTTACTGTGGATACTCCCCAAATGGCTGGATTATGAGTATCTTCAAAGACTTTGCATTTCTCACAAAGATAAAGAATTTATGATACCATCTATAACAATGACGTCTGCACTGAAATATATATAGCAATTGTAATAATAGCTGCAGATTAATGCACTACCTGGAGGTTAGCTACCAAGAAAGCTAAAGCAGGCTGGCCTGCATACTGCTGACATATCTGGTCAGCAGTACTTCCACTTTTATCAGGCAAAAATGCCCGCTTGCCTTGATCATTACCTCATAATTATATTTTAAATTTAGGGAATGTTGCCATTGTTAATTGCAGTATTTAATCATCAAATCTCTGTATTTTAATATTTAAAAAGCCAAAAATAAAAATGTGCACCAGCAAATCTAGTTTCAAAATCCTAAACAAAGACAAGGTTTTGCTTTCATTAACTGAAATCAGCTAGGCTCTTTTATCCCTTTCTTCCCACTGCAATAAAAGAAGACCTGAGCCCCCTTTGAAACCAGCACAGTGTGATCTGAAGAATGAAAAAACGTTGATTGACTGGCACTACATGCAATAATTTGAAATGAGCATAATCTTTTCAGGTAAAAATGGAACAGTGCACTGTTGACACGAGTATGAACAGGACCCTCCCCACTGCCTAGGGCAGGCAGCAACGGGAAGATGCTCTGGAACCACGGCCTGGCAAAGACCACAGGATCTTTTTTTCCACACAGTTCTCAGCTGATCTGTACCGTCACACCCACGCTGCTGCATTTTCTGCAGCTGTACCAGCCTGCTGCTGCTCCCAGAGCTGTGGGGCTGTCCCCAGCTCGGTGCTCCTGCAGGGATGCAGATCTCACCACGGCTGAGCATCATCAGCGGCATCGCTGGGAGATGCTGCTGCAGCTGCTCTGCTCTGGGAGCAGCACGAATTCTAGGTTTAACAGTCCTGGCCACCTTCACGTTTTCTCCCTTGTTAATATTATGGAAAAATAATCTGAAGGCCAGGGCCAGACACAGGGAGGATCCCCCACATGGGTGCACGGCTGTGCCTGTGGCTCCAGCAGCTGCAGCAGCTCACGTCCCAGCTCTAATGCAGATCTTAAAGCCTGGAGAGAGAGCTGCACGTTTAGCTTTTTCTGTCTGTGTTCCGATAGCTCTGTATTTCTAGGTCTCATCCTTGCTAGCTTGAAAAAAAGACAAGACTCAGGAGTCATACATTTTGGAAAGGTGTTTTTTTGTTTTTTTTTCCCTATTTGAATCCCCTTTTATATAGGTAATTTGCTCAAAATTCCAGATGTAAAATTAATCTTTGTCCATAGAGTCAAAAAAAAAAAAAAAAAGGAGAGCTGAGGAACAGGTACAGATGTTCTATTTACCCATTCAATCACTGAAATTATTGCACGTGACATAAGCCTGTACGCCTATGAAATATCAGACTTTTGTTTCACAGAGATTCACTATTATGCTGTAGAAACAACACAGTTTTCTCTGCTGCAAAATACGTTGCTTCTTTTAAACCAAAATGTCTATTCTTTTTAATTTTCATTGAATCGAGTTTTAAAAATGTATGAATAGATGAGCCTTTTAACACAATATTTCATTGGAAAATAAATATTATAAAAGGCACAATGAAAATTTTTTTTCAATAATATTTGCATTTGAAAAATTAAATATCTTATGTAGAAACTATAAAAAATACTTTGTGAATCTTGTAATTTTAAAGTCTTTTCATAGCTGAAAACTCTTGAAATCAACTTGGGTTTGCAAAACCTTAACTCAAAAGTTTCAGATATAATTTTTTCACAGTTCAGTCAATTTTTGCTTGTAATAGTAGAATATTAACTGGCATAGCCTTGAGTCTTTTGTTTTCTTTTGATTTTTGCCAATTAAATTTTGGGGTTTCAATTTTATCTTTTTGTATGCGTTAGTTAAGTTTCCAGAATAATTCAAGCACCTTCTAAACAGCAGATTGTCTTACTCATTGCAACATTAATCAATTCTGTTCTCTGTCTTCTTTCCTGTTTCCCACTGCTCTCTTAGGCAGACTTGCTGCTTTGTCCCTGTTTAGCTGTTATAAACCTTGTGTCAGTATGGTTTATTTATTACAGTCTTACTATAAACATTGATATTTGAAAATGTGGACATAAAGAGGCATAACTTGGAGAGAAACAGCACAACAGGTTAGTTATATAGATCTCAGAAAGGGTGATGGTGCCAAAGCAGCGTGCTAAAATAAGAGACTGCGCTTCAGCAGTGCCTGATTCTGTCTCATAGGTAGGAACCCGTAGCAAGAGCAGAGATAACATTTCTTGCAAGAAAAACATGATTTCATGACAGGAAAAATGTTTTTTCTGCTAAACTCTGTAAAGCTCATTGTATAACAGAGATCTTATGTTTCACTGGTCTCAATCAGTACTATTCTCGTTAAGGGCCTCCAGTCTTACCCCCGGCAAAGATTTCACTGCAATTAGTCTGTTTAAACAGAGCCATTGAGAGTTTTCTTTGTCACAGGACTTCTGGAACAGGCCTTAAGGCAGCTCTCTGAGAGCCAAAGGATAATAATTTCTCTACACAGCAGCATATTTCAATTACAGTGTAATTAAACCAAATGTTGAAGCCATATCTGACAATTGGTGCATGGGAAGCTGAATCAGAAAGTCCTGAAACATTTGAAATTGCAGACTGAAAGTTAGGGTAGAATTTTGGGTTGAGGTTCTCACTGTAATATGTAAAGCTGCATTGGCTGCTGATTGAATCTCTGTGTGGAGCAAATGCCCAGAGAGATCTCTGCCTCACTTTTGGGAAACACTGAGTAGTCAGCAAATCCCATTGAACCGCTGACGGTGTCCCAAAGCAGCAAGTGAGCAACGCTCCACTGATGGATCCAGAATCATGAGCTGCTATAGCTCATCTTCTTGCAGGAGAGTCTTCTAAGGGACATGAAGAGAATGGAAACGGCCTCAAAGATCCACCCGTGCAGTGTTTAATACAGGGTAGGAGAAATCTGTAATGGTCAGAGGTCTTGTGTATTTATCAACTGCCTTAACGAGCGTACTTGTGCTTTTTATTACTGAAATATAATTCAATATCAAGCTATCAAAACAGCATCAAATTCATACCAGCTTAGCTAAGATGGCCTTCTTAATAATGCAGTCATATTCTGATTTTCTTCATTTACAGTCATCGGCATAATTTGATGACCTAGCTAAATGATTGCATCTGTCACAAAAATACAGTTCTTATAATTATTCAGAAATCAAAGCCACCCCACTCCCCAACAAAAACTTTGATCAATTTTTTAGTTTTTAATATTTTTTAAAATGCCTAGAACAATGTCTTACACTGTAAAAAGATATTCTGGGCCCTCCATCACCAAATATATTTTAAAAGGATGATTCAATTAATATATAACCATATTTGAATATTTCATGCATATATGGAAATATTTAATGGAATTAGATTCAATGAACTTCTAATAGTGAGTAGAAATAAATTATTGCATCCTTACTGTCAAAGCAATTTCAGGTTTTGTATTCATCCTCTGTTGAGCCTTTTAGCTTATTTCAGTTTTTAAATCACACACAATGGAGCTTTAGGGGCCTGCATCTCTGTGATTTATAATACAAAGGAACAATTATTTCTGCAGGTAAAATTGTGCTTTTTGAAAAAGGTAAGATAAACAGATGTGCCTAAAGCACCCTTAGAAAATCATGGAGAAATGGCTAAATGTATTACAAATAACAATAATAATAAAAAATACAGCCATCAACTGTCTAAAGTACTTTGCGAACATTTGTGTGTCTACTTCTACGATTCAAGTAGCTATAAAAAACCTGAGAACAGAAAGCCAAAACCTTTTGGATAATCCCTTAAGCCCCCAAACAATAAACAGGAACAGGTTCTGACATGTAATTTATCAAGCTGTGAAGTTTCTATTCTTAAGAACAAAAATGTAGTAAAACAAAAATAAATGAATAATGTGAGCACAGTCTTGGGAAAAGTCAAATTTCTAAAAAAAAGATTTAGCATCCTTTCTTCAAGTCCTTAAATCAAGGCATTTATATTGGACCAATAGTAAAAATGTTTTAAATGCACACAGATGAATATAGAAAAAAAATCTTTAGTTATATTCCTTGACTTTATAAGAACTTCTGGAATTACAAAGGTTTGCTTGTTTGACCTAAAATTTTCTTTGGCAAAGGTTTTACAAGCATTAATATTTACTCATTTATATGCAGCAGAAAAAAATGCTTGTAGCATTCCAGAGTGTGAACACTGTATTAACTACTTTCTAAACACCCATAAATATTACAGGACTGGAAAAAAAGAGGTTGTTAACACTTCTCAGAAGATTTTTTTTCTGGTCTATCTGAGTCTTCACCATGCTCAGTGCTGCCTTGATGGTATTTATAGTATTCCTTGCTAAACAAACCAACCAACAAAAACAGCACAGGAGCCATTGTCCTATGAGATAAATTGTTACATACTCAGTTAAAACAAACAAATAAAAATATAGCCCAATTTCCAAGTTACTTTTTACAAAAGCTTTCAAAGACGATTTTCTTCACACAAATAAACACTCTTTATAGTTTGCAGGAATTCGGATCAGTGCAGATTTCCCAATGTCTTTCACTTACTGAGTGCGTGTAAGGAGTTGTTTGTTTATTTGTTTATGTGTTTGTTCTGTGCATCCCAATCCTAAAGCTCATGTGAATGCTCCAATAACTGCACCTGTGCTTCAGATTTAGTGTAGCTTATCCTCTCATTTCTAGGTTTCAAGCTAAAATTACTGAAGTTAGTTTCTTTGAAAGAAAAATATATAATTTGGTTTTGTCTCAGAGAAAAGAGCTCTAATAAATTCTGGTTTTTCAAAAGGAAACCTAAGGTGTGCAATTTTAATGATGGTTATACTTCAGAAGTAATAACTTTGCTGTTGCTTTTGCACATGTTCTAAATTATATTCAACTTTTTGACTCAAAATGGAAAGGAAGAGGCCTTGCCTTATAGCACTAGAGGAAGGTTTATATTCTTAAGTGTTAGTGACATATTATAAAATAGTTAACTGATGAAGGTTCCTGTCACAGAATTTTTTTGACTGATTATCATTATGTGACATGCCACCCCTCAGCCAGTTTTCAAAGGATGTGTTTTGTTCTTCGGCTGATTTTGCCCCAGTGGTGCTGAAAGTCACTTTCTTAGATTTCCTCTTTGTGAAAAGTGGGTTTGTTCTGATTTTGACCTTCATGTTAAGGACATATTTATTTAACTCTATTTTTCCACCTCCCATTTGCAGTCAGCTGTGTTGTGTTCATATGATCTCCCAGCCGCAGCCAAAGGACTCCTCTCACAGTCTGCAGTGACAAGTCTTCTGAGAATTGCACATTTCTCTGCACAATTAGAGCTTCAAATACTGTGTCACATGTAGCCAAGGCCTGTGACAGCTGTCACTCAGGAACACACTTCCTGACAAAGAGAGATTATAACCTCACAGATCATGCAGCCTTTATTATTTGTATTTAATTATCCTCCAGTGGGAAATAATAACTGCAGTTTTCCTTATGCTTTATCTTGGTGCAAGGTTAAGCTTGTAATCACATGTACATTTGTAGCTTCCTTAAACTAGTTTTCTTTTCCTGTTTGTTCCCAATCTTTGCAGCCTCAAGGTAAAGTCTGCACTCTTCCATTATTAATTTAGACAGATACAATTTCCTAGAAAAATAATTAGTAAACATGTGGCAAACTTTTGTAATAAACTATATAAAAAATGAATAATTAAGTTTCTTGTGAAATCAATAACATTGATCTTTTCTTCTCTTAAAACCAGATTGTAAGAGAGCAATTTCTTCTGCCTTCCGAATTTTGCATCATCTGAGAATGGAAGACTGACATTTGATTTCTATTTGACAGATATTGAACTTTAAATAGTTTTATTTTCTGTCAAAGGTGAGGCAGTGAGTTAAGGAGCAGATTTTTTGGCTGCACTTCCAGAAAACAGCTTCCAGTTCCTTAATGTCTGCCTCAGATACCCAACCTCATGTCTTTGCCACCTTTTTAGACCTGAAGTTCTCAGGGTTGTGTTTAAGACAACAAATTAAGTCACTGAAATATAACCTGCTGTTTTCCAGTTGCAGTTGCAGCTGCTGACATGTTCTTGGCACTATCGCTGCTCTCTTTTTGAAGAATTGTTCCCAAGAGGAAATGACATTTAATTGTAGGCTAGGGTTACCTGAGCCTGGTTTGATACATTCGATCTGCCTGCTAAATGAATACATTCTTTTAGAACTTTTTGAAGGATTTAATGACAACAGGAGTTTGTTCATTAACATGAAAATTGCAGTTTTGTCTTTGCAAAATCAAGGCATTCTTTGACATTCATTAATATCAGTCTGCCTTATCTTCCAGCACAAGTTCATGCCACCTGTAGGAGCTCCTCTTGGGGACACTATTTTATTATGCCAGAGCAATGGGAACTGATCAATGCTGTATATGCAGTTAAAGAGCATACCTAAAATGAACTATAAGTTACATGACTCTTGCAGCAAATAAAAACTTGTTTTCTGTAGGCAGTGAAAGTTGTCAGGCATCCACTGCAAGGTCACAGGCGCTGTCACCTCACTGGGGAACTTGGTGAAAGAAATACAATTATAAACATGAAAGTGTGTCATTTAATCCTAACTATATTTGTAAAAATTGTTGACTGAAATGGAAAATGCTTCAAGAACATACTCTTTTAATAATCCAAAAGAACAGAAAACCTTTCAGACTGTGCACGGTATATGTAACATAACTATTAATCATTTTGTCTATTAGGAACAGAATGTGCCTCGTTTCCAGGCTGCTTTGTCTCGTGCTGTCTGTGCCAAGTGTCACTAATGCCTGCATTTACCAGTGGAAGCATCACCCAGAGCATACAGACTCACTGAAGGGGCAAATGCCAGCACAATTCTCCAACCATCTGCTTGCCTGGGACTTGCACAGGAAATGTGGCCAAACCTGCACTCTGCCCTGAGATTACTGGATACCATAATGAATGTTTGGCACAATTAGTAGCCAGAGTAATTTAGAGAAGCATTCTGACTTCTCTGGCTGATGCCAAGAATCTGGTGCCGTGTATCTGGAGCAGGACTGGGGGTGTGAAGGTGACACGCTGCTAACTTTGAAGCCTACCAACAAGTTGTGCTCTGCGTGGGCCATCAGCTGATAATCAGACCCTGTATCAACCTTACAGACTTGACACAGAAACAAAAATTCCTCTTCTGCCAATAGTTATGGCTGGAAAAAAACCCAATCCTATTCAAATGCTTAATTACTGAAATATCATATTAATTTTCTCTGTAAACATTAGAACTCTTCTGTGCTATATATTTAGAGAAATTAATCTGAATGGGAAAACTAACCTCAGAGTATCTATACTAAAATATCCCCTTGAAAGTATCGTTGCAGAATCATTGCACCACTGTAAAGTACGAGTTCACAGAAAATGTTTTGAGAAAAAACCGGAAACAGAATCCTTGTGAGGGTTTTTGACAGTTTTGACTTTTATGTACTAAAATCTGAGAATTTTTTCTTCCCTAAAAGCAATGGTAACATCTTTGTGAGCTGACTATCCAGCTACCATAACTTTCCTTAATTGTGTAGCTCTGGTTATCCAGCCTTTCTACTGCTGCTGCCTGGAGTATAGACCTCTGTCTTGATTCACAACATATAAATTTAATATTCATATTCTAGCAGGAGCTGTTCCACCTCCAACACTGAAATGCCCTGGAGGAAGGAAGACACACATATCAGCTTTTCATTTATACCCAGAATGTAGTGCCTGAATGGGAACTCTTTCCAAAAGCTGAGTTCATAAGGCATTCCAGCCTCGACCGTTGATGGACTCTATTCAACATCCTGTTAGCAGGAAAACTCCTGTCAATAGTTTCCTGATTTTGAATCCTGGCTAGTAACAGTATTCATTTTTAATTGAAAAGAAAATCAGTTGGCTGGTTTTCTGAAAGGAATTATAGAAGAAAAATGCAAGACTTTTCTGCTAACAAGATCCTAACTGAAAGCCCTGTTTCTACCATTTCATATACACATTTCTAGGAGGGGATTCACTAGTCAACAATTGAAAACCCAAGTAACACCATCGTGTTCTGCCACCAGTCTGGTCTTTTAGTACAAATGGTTATTTCTAAACGTGGTGCTCAGCATTGTGGTGTTCTTACAAAGAAAATAATTTATGAGTTTTAGGATACACAGAATTTTCTATAATCCACTATACACTGCTTGCCGAATTTGCTGTTGTTACCTTATCCACGTGTGTCGTGCAGGACAACAGGAACTGAAATTCACCACTGCCAACCTATGTCTGTGTATATACACACAATGTATCGATCCATAATATATATTACATAAGCATATATACACATACATACCTTTTGAAAACTTCCTAAGTAATATACTGAATTCAGCTGAGCTACAGCAATTCTCAGTAGATATATCTCCAGTAGAAATCACTTTGACCTCTTATAGAGTCAGTACAAATCAAAGATATGGAGGTAAGAACAGGAAATACAACTGAACAAGTGCTAAAAGACAAATTTAAGGTGATGGAACAGGTTTATTGTGTAGCATACAACAATATTAATGGTTCCACTATGTTGTCTTATTAAAGGCATAAAAGCACCATAGCCACTATTAAGCAAAATGATATAATCTGGCATTTTACTCAAAAGATTTACTCAATAATTACAATAAAAATATTTTTGAAAAAGATATCTTTGTCCTGTGTGTACAATAATCATCCAGCACCATCGTTTGGAACATCTCAAACTCTTGGTGACATAAATAATTTTAAGTATTCCCATTTCCTAGACTGTAGGAAATTAACTTATTTTGCAGAATCAGAAAGTGAGGCATCAGTGAAAGTTGATGAATTCAAGTTTGATGGGTTAAAATGAAGTACTTAATTTGATACTTAAACACCTTCTTCATTCATATAGTTTTTTAATGTACTGACCACCAGCTTTTCTGTAACATTTGTAATCTAGGGATGTATTAAAAAATATTTTCCTTATTTTTTACTTTAAACAATAGACAACCAATGAATAATATGCAGTTATATAAACTATATATATATTTATATTTTAAAAGTGCCTTGTAATTGCTTGTGAATGATGTACTGTTTGGAGGTTGACAGTTCAGAATAATTTACAAAGGGATTAAGTGTTAATTCAAATAAATAAATATATCAGTTAATGCACTAGATTTCCAACATAACACTCACTTTCTAGGATATCAGGACAAGTGTGTGAGACTAAGGACAGTTTCACTGTTGTGCTGTGGAATTATTTATGCAATTTTTTACTTTCTCTAAAAGGGAAGACCACAGTTTTATTTACAAGTGTAAGGGTAACTGAGGAGGCAAATTGCATGAAGAACCTTTTTAAAAAAAAAAACCAAAAAACATTGTTTCTGTCTTATCTAAACCAAATTGTTGCATTACTTTATTCCAGTATTTCTTGTTGCCTGTGTTTCTAAGGTATTTGCATCCCAAGAAAGAGTTTCCCAAGAGCTAATTTAAATAGAATATTTTCAAAAATTTTGAAGACTCTTCTTCTGAGATTTTTTCAGTTTCAAAACATAATATTGTGACTGTGTTTTTCAGAAAATATATGTGGCTAGCAGGACATTAGGTCCATATAAGAATATTTAAATTAAAGATGTGAATTTTTTATCAAGCATTTTATCTAAATTTTGAAGCAGCGTAATATATGTACAGAAGGAGTTGGGGTTGGAAATGTATAGATATTTTTAGTGTATCATTATAATTTTAGTAACTTCTTTATCACTTTCAGTGGTGGTGGAAGCACCATCATCTATCAAGGATGAAAGCCAAAGAAAAGAGTCTCATTCAAAATACAAGCCTTGAATTCAGTAGATAGAGCAGGATTTAAATTTACCTCTCATAATACAGAATGAAATAGGAAAAGCGTCAGCAGAAGAAGAGATGAATATTGAGTAGAAAGCAGTCATTATATATTAGTAAAACATTGTTTGTTGTTTGCTCAGTGGTTTGTAGCCATTTTTGTGACTTGAGTGTCTCACTTGAAAAAAATATAGGGGTGTGGGATGCAGAAGGCAGAAGGAGAGTGGGTTTTTTCTTTCCTTTTTCTCTGTTTCTGAGTCTGCTTTCCTGTTTTCTTTGATACACTTGCCTACCAGAATCCATTTCTCAACCACTTCATAATGTGAGTTCAAAAAAGGTTTATAGCTCAGTGGATAAAACATTACATTGCTAAAATGTGGTTTTCCTTACCCCTTAAAAAAATAAAAATCAGCCAGTCTGTCACTGTTTAATGTTTCACTGCTGCAGTATCTTTATTTTCAGTGCTGATAATGCAACCATGACAATTCATCAGCAACCAGAAGACTGTTACTTGACTTACACAAGCATTTTCTTATCCTTTTTTGCTTCTTTTCTCCTTTCTCCCAGATATGAACTAATTCATTTTCGCACCTGTTAATGTCTGCCTGTATTGTATTTATTCTCATCTGGAAACTCTGTGATCATCAAATTTTCAGGTGAGATTTCTTGTGTTGGAATACTATAACCTCCTTCTGATCAGATCAAAAACCACCTATTTACAAAAAAATACCTTTATCCTTTTCACATGCAACTATTTGTATTTAGATACGTCACATGAAATACTTGCAATACTAATGATTAACTTTCTTTCATTTTATTCTTTTAGTGTTGTTGCTTATTGAAAACTTACAACCAAGGAGCTCTTTGACCTGTTTTCTAAGCTTCTCTGTCTCTTTTCTGCTGTAGTGTTATCTCTGTTCAGAAGAGGTATTGGAATAACTATTGCAATAATCACACAGTGCTTAAGTATGTAGCCTGTTAATGCAATGATTTGCCATAGATCAAAATTACTGCCCATCAGAGCACCTCTCCCAGAGAAGACTACTGCTCACTACAGCAGGACTTCTGCGGTTGATTTTCCTCTCCCTTTTGCTGCAAGGAGGACAAATGACCTCATTTTGTAACATTTGGCTAAACAGCTGAATGATGAAGTAGCACGAGGTAAAAAACCCAGCCATTCTAAAAGTGAAGCAATGCTTGTGCAGCAAGGCTAATTTGGATACCTAGGGTCTCTGGAGAATCAAACACATACAATTGATGTGCTTAATTAGATTGGGAAAGGTGGAAGTTCCTCATAATACTGTTTGCACTGTAAGCTTCAGATCTGAAGTTTGCAGAAAAATTAGTCTAAACTTTAAACACCAGATAAAATGCAAATGTTAACTAGACTTAATAGAAACCTAGCTGTTAGCTAGCCATGTTTCCAAGAGAAGGGAGAAACTCAGGGGATGGTAAACCAAAGAGAAGTACAGGAGATCTGTCCAGATGTTTGAAATGTGTGCTGCTGTGTTTGCTTTCCAGTGAAGCTTTCAGCTCAGCCCATCTGTCGTGCACAGAGTGCCACACGTTGTGATATTTGTCTACACCTTGGCCCTCAGCCCATCCGGCTGGTAGCAGGCTGCACCATTCCTTGGGCGGGTGCTGGGTGTGGGATCTGTCGGGGCAGCCAGGGTGCAGGGTCACCTTCCTACACTCAGGGCATGGCTCGTGCATCCACGCTGGAACCAGCACTCGGGGTCACGGCACCGCTGGCCCACCGTGTGCACAGAGCTCTCA
This sequence comes from Pardalotus punctatus, assembly GCA_013400915.1. Lineage (NCBI taxonomy): Eukaryota > Metazoa > Chordata > Aves > Passeriformes > Pardalotidae > Pardalotus > Pardalotus punctatus. The sequence goes on from VZTX01008100.1 coordinate 1,390,563, forward strand.
GTCTCTCAGACTGCTGGTGACACAAAATCTCTATAACAAATACATTAATTTAAATCATCTTCTCTGAGTGAATCATTCTAGCTTGGAGCCAGATAGTACTGATGTTTGCAAGATGGCCTTATTAGATGCTATTTATTTCTGTATTAAAGAGAACAATGTGGATTGAAGTCACAAAAAGAATTACAAAACCTAATTTATGGATTGCTCCAACTGGAATCCACATTTCTTCCAGGCAGACAGACTTTTTTGTTGTTGTTGTTATTAGCTTAATGAGGAGCATAGTCGCATTTTATTTCCTTTGGAACTTACTGCTCGGTCAGTTTGTTTTCATAATGCTGGGTCTCATCCAGCTGGATTCGGGCCCATTCTGGTATCATGCTGCTCAACTAGTTTTATAGCAGTTTATGGATCATATAGTTAAAAATGCCACCTCTTCTTTAGACATAATAATTTATGATATTGAGCATGTTGATGTGGCTTCTAAATGCGCCATCATTCATCTTAAAAATACAACTGAAACCACCACTAATGGGTACCTACCCATCTGCACATTCACATGTTCAGTATTCATATTCTGACTAGTGTGCTTTGCAGTATCCTGCTTGACTCATTCCTTCTACCGGTTCCTTATTAATAATAATAAAAATTTTAAAAAAAGAGAGAGAGAGAGAGAGAGAAATCTCTGTCTCTTAGCTACACAGATATAAACCCTAAATAAAGGTAAAACTTAATGTACAATTTCACCTTCTGCGCTTAATTCTCTTTTTGGCTCTGGAAACCTGGTTGTCCTAGGTCTCATAACAGATCTCCAATTATTTCTCATTCATATATATTTTCTCTCTCCCTCCAGGGCTTTCTCTTTTCTAGGCTGTGTCCTGTAAATACTGTTTTCTAATTCTTAACTCTTGTTTCCATCATCATGACTTGTCCCCATCAGATCTAACTGAAGAGCATCCTGCACAGTCGTGATTTAAGAAAACAAAGCACCAGGGACTGTAATTACTGGTGTTCTCAGCATGTCGAGGATTGTACTGGCAGCCCCTGAAACTGTTAACCCACTACAAACATGCCGTACAATTTAAGCAACTTAGATCACTCAGTCTGTCAAACAGCTAATTTGCATAAGCAATTTAAATAACAAAGATAGTTGATTAAATATGAAATGTATATTCAAATGTTCTTTGCAAAAAATTAAAGATTAAGACATTCTCTATAATGTCAAGGAGAGTTTCACATCGTGGGCAGAGGTACATTAGCAAACTGCAGAGACATTTACAAAGAAGGACAACTGCACTAAAGCTATAAAAATATGCCTCAAGTAAAACTCTATGTGATATAAACAACATTTATCCAGACAAATGAAAGAAACTTGTTAAGTACTGCATAGGTGTGAGCAGAGAACAGTTACAGATGCTGATATGCTGGTTTTGCTTAAACTGTTTAACTTAAATTGCACGCAATATGGATCAAGGCAAATAGTAGTGATAATTTTAGAAGAATAGATTTTATTAAAATTATATCTAAGTGATATAAGATGAACATCTCAATAAAACAAAAGTGTGTAGAAATTACAGTCTTTACTCCAAATTTTTATTGCCTCACTTTTTTCCTTAGAACTAAGATTATTGTATGGAGAAAGAGAAGCAGAGGTTAGGTTACCGACTGTAATTCTATGGACTGGATACCTATAGTACAATTTAGAAATAGGTGAAATTATTGGAGGTAAAGTGGAAATGAAATACTGTCTAACGAAACTATTCTGGAAAACAAGAGAAATACTACTCAGGTGTTTATGGTTTTTCTCATGGCCTGGTTATTGCCATCTAACAGTTACAAAATGGAATAGCTCCCAAGATTTCTGGGAAAGCAGGAACAGACAAGCCCTGAAGGCTGAAGTAAACTTGCTACCTCTACCTGTCAAAGTGCACACATGGGAGAAGGGCTGGCATTATGGAACAACACAAATTTTGAGACTGGGGCAGGAAACTTCAAGACAGCCAGAAACATTCGGCCCATTTTCCATCCTGTGTTTATTAAGCAAACACAGAAAACTTCCATTTTTCCAAGAGGACCTAGAGGAACTAGCGACTGGATCTCAGGGTGGCTCCCGCCTGCTCTCTGCACTGGGCGTGTGAGTACAAGTACTTAGCTGCCTTGTGCTTGGGTGAAATAGGATAGCTGATTTCTTCGAAAAGGAGACCTATTAAGCTGCCAGAATGAAACTGGAATATTACATACACCTATAAAGTCTTTTGAATTTACTGTTGTAGTGAAACACTGATTTATACATGGTACTTGGATGCCGCTTTTACATGTTTTACCTTCAATACACCCTGCACTGCTCTGTTGATGATTGAACAGTGGTATACCAATAAATAATTATCAGATGGATATCAAGAAAATGGATTTTTCCTTATATTTATTAGTATACTGAAACTAAATAGACTATAAATATTTTAATGAGGATATTTTATAGAAGTGTGGCATCCAATAAATTTCAGATTTTTTATTTACATTTTGCCTTTTATCGACACAAAAAGAAATTCATTTGGTTCTTGAACAATAAATTTATAAAACTTGGTGTTTATATGCATATTTCAGTGTTGGCTGAGATTGTCAGAAGTAACAGCTAATCTTCTTTATGTAGCAGGGTGCTGAGTAGGCTTAAAAGTCCTTTGCTTCCAGAATGCAATGTAATTATAAGACATGATTACAACTGATTATAATCAATCAGCATAGTCTTAAGTGTAATTTATATTGCTGCAGCTGTGGTTAGATTAAATCTTCATATAAAATACAATTTCTCCAAGATATGTAAAATTATTTGAGCAAACCCAAATACAGTAAACTCATAATGCCATAAATATAGAGTAAATGATGCCAATTACATAATAGTTTAGTGCTGTGTGTACCACAAAATACGTTTCCCCTCAAACTGGATATTCTTGATTCAAGACACAAGATTGTCCTTTTGTTATTGTGACAGGACAATGTTTCTGGCCTTCTGAACTCTTCCTTACACCATTTGTCACACATAATGTATCACTACCAGCACCAGAACTACCATAAGGCAGTAAGAGCACTTTTAAAACAATAATAGAAACTAGGTTTGAGAATTTACAGAACAACATGTTTTAGCAGGATAAGACACATGCTAGCTGTCAAAAACTGCTGAGCTCTCACTGCTAATCAGCTAAATGGCTTTGTTCAGTTCCTTCCCCTCTGTCTGTACACCCAGGCTGTAGCTGGGAATATTTACTGCACACATAGATCAGCCAGATTTGCTGCAGCCCATCTGGAGAGCCCAGACAGGAGCCCAGGGCTGCTGCGAGGGCCCCTGCTCCCAGGGAACAGCCAGGACAACGCCCCATGGCTCCATTCCCGACCCCTGGCACTGTTTTGCTGTCTGTATTTCCTTTGCATTTTGGTCTTGGTGAAGGGTTATCCTCAGTTTACAGCCTGCAAAGTGTCTGTAACACTGGCTGCCTTCGTTAGGCACATGTGTTGAGGGCTACTGGAATGGTTTCTTAGTTCTCTCATTTTCCATGGAATTTCATGTGAAAAAAACCCCAACAATCTCACTGGAGGATATCCTGTCTGGTAATCTGAGATTAGAAAAACTACACCAGTAAAAATATCATTTTTAACATGATCAGAATATATTCCTATACACAGACAGCCCCACCTCAAAATAAAAAATAAAAAAAATAGAAAAAAATTGTTATTTTAAAAGTTACCACTTTAGCTTGTGGTTTTAATGTGAACAGAAGGTAATCAACTGTTTCCTTCCAAAAATGATAGAGTACGAAACTTATAAAAAAACCTGGTGCTTAGAATAAAGCTCTTTTCTATTAACTCCTAAGATTCTGAATTCTTGCCTGAAGCCCCTTTGCTAAGTTGACTGAGAATCTGAAGTAAAAATATGATTTTGGATATATAACAAAAAACCTGATTCAGATCTGCCTAAATGAGGATATATCTCCCAAAGTTTTCTCAATTAAAAGGAAAATCCATCTGTTCCCATTAAGAAAGGAAAAACAAAACCAAAAACCAAGTAAAACTAAACCTGAAGTAAAACAAACAAACAAACAAAAAAACAAACTCCAGAGCCCTGTGGCTTCTGGTAGGAGAATATTTATTGCTTGCTTTGCTTCAGAACTAATGTGTCATGACATCAGTATCAAATTTAGAAGTAGCATCCCTAGAGCAGTAGGTTAGTTGAGATGGAATCTAAGTAGTTTGCAACATTCAGGATTTTAGATTTTGAGTATGAACTTTAAATTTGCCTAACAATTAACTTTAAAAGGAAATTAATATTCTTGAAATTATGATGCATCATTAAGACACTGTACTTTAATTTTTCCGTGCTTAATAAAGGCACATTTAAACAAGTAAAAAATGTGTGTTCAATAATCTAGAAACTGAGCTTATTTAATTCATATATTTCTTAACAGAATCGAGGGGCTGTGAACTGTAAACATGTATAGAATAGTATAAAATATATTATTTTTATATAGTTTTAAAATTATTTTATTATTTTATTTTTAACCAGTGACATACTTCATCAACTGATATTCTCTTTTCTCTGTATTTTGACCTCTGGTGTCTCTGTACCCATAAGCTGCTTATTGATATTCTTAATTTATAAGCTTGATCCTCAAAATGAATTCCTGTCCCACTGAATTATTTTGTTTTGGACCTTGCTGATTACTTTAATTCTTTGCTGTTCTGTTTTGGTTTGTACCTAATATTTTTTTAGACCAGCATCTGAAAATGACCACTAGTGTATAAAGAAACATAAACAATATCTGCTTGACATATTTATTATTAAGATAAAAAATATTGGAGAAAAAGAGACATGAAATGAGTAGAACCTATGATGACTTTAAAAACAACAAAATTTTATAAAAATCTGCAGTCCACCAAAACACATAAAAAGCCAAAGAAATGAGGATGTTGGCTGCCATTGAAAGAATCAAAGTGTGTGTTTAAGTATGACTGGTTCATACCAAAATAGTATTTTTTATTCAGATGAAGTAGTATTTTAAATTCCACAAATTTCATGATCACGAGCCCCTACTATGATAACATTTAAATGTAGTTTTAATATAAATATTTGTAACCTGCCATTTTCAAACCCAAATTCCTAACTATGTTTCTTTTTAATTTAACTACACTGAACCAAATATGGCATAATTTCAACATTTAAATTTTAGTGTTCTTCAAATTTCCAGTTAAAAAAAGTTGTTTTTCTTATTCAGTAATGAATCTGTGTTTGAGCCAAGCAGCTGCACATGAAGGCTGCCAGAGCTGTTCTTCATACACTTTTCAGTTAGTTGACTTTAAATTACTTTAGGTACAGAAAAAGATATTTTATTGCTTTAAAAGGAGAGGTCAGTATAATGTCAGCCAATAGAAAGAACCCTTGTGTACGAAATTATCTTTGATGCTTTGTATTTTTAATATTAATTATTCTCTCTTTAATATATTTACTTTGATAACAGCCTGAACATAGGAAATTATTTTTTTAAAAGCCTCATTTATTCTGAAACCCATTGGTAACATCTTTACCTGCCATTTTGAAACAATTTCTGGTCAAATTAAAGCACCCACCCTTCCCACACAACTTTCCTACTCAAAATAATCGCATAGAACTCCAAATATTCTGCAAGTTTTATACTCTAACTTAAAGCGTGTTCTTTTCAGCAAGGGGACACAAGTCCACAACGAGGCCAAATTTTGGAAGCCATGTAAGCTGTTAAGAATCCTACAGGCTGCTAAGAACACCTTCAAGGACAGCTGGCAGCCAGGGTGCAAAAGTAGAAATGGGTCCCCAACTGAGAACAATGGTGACAACGAGAATAAAGGATGGACAGAACCTGCTGATTTTGTTTTGCCTGTTTGGGTCTTCAGTTGCCTAAATTCCTTTCAAATCCACTGTCAAGAGATGCATTGTTGAATTGGAGCTGGATGTATCTCTTGAGTCAAGAAGCACTGTTCACTACATCTATTTTTAAATATTCAACTGGGGATGTATTTCTTAAGTCTATTCACTAAGAAAACAGTATTTCTTTTTAAAAAACCCCCAAAATAATCTGTAAATAATTTAAGTAATCTTAAATATAGATCGCTATAATAGTAGCAACAACATAAATCAATTTTTTTCCTTTAAGCATTGATATTCTGAGTACAATTCAGAAGTTCATTTCTATGAGACTCAGGAAAGTGACTACAGTAGATGCTTGGTGAATTCTTAAAATTCATATACCTCGGTACTTTACAAGAGGAGCAGTAAATGCCTAATAACAAAATTTACAACAAATAATTTTGGAAGTTTCTTGCCTAGATTAATAATAAATTTTATAAAACAGATATTTATGTTTTCTAGAAAACATAAATGATAAAATGGTGAAACAGCAATGGCAAAGGAGAAGAACAGTGTACTTTCAGAATTGTTGCAATATTCTTAGCTAAAAGTACATCTTCAGTTACATTTAAACAATTCTTATTTATCCATAGCAGGGTCAGAATCTCCTACTTATTAATTATATTAAAAATCCCTTCATTATCTCTTACTCAATTATCTGAACAGTCTCCATGTCCAGCATGACATTTAGATAATGAACATAGCATTTTAATGGTATCACTAATACCCACATGGATTTATTTAGCGTATGCTTAAATCTCTAATTTTCAGGGGCTCTTAGACCCTTAAAATCAACATGACCTATGTGTTATCAATTTCACTACAATCAGAAGTATAAGAAAGTTTTGAAAGGGTAAAAGTTAAAATTAAATTCTCATAACCAGTTTGTCAACCAGTAGGTGTTGTATTAAAGAAGAGGAATGAGATCCAACATACTTTTGCATTGACTCAGACTTTTGTTAAAATTAATAAAATTTAGATCGGGCCTTACAGCCAATTATCTTCATAAAACTGATCAAGCAGAGAAATTATATAATCCCTACTTTCCTTAATGTGTCAATTTTTGTTATTCCTAAGAACTGCTAATCAGTAGAAATACTGTGGGTACTTTATTTTTTGGTTTACCCATATGCAGAAAACTCCTTGAAAATTAACATCCCATATCACAATTCTACATGTAAATCTGAAATTTGCTCCACTGATTGGATTGTGACATTGAATAGCTGCAAAGATCTACCCCAGTGAAGAAGACTACAAATCAGTCAGTGTTAGTGAAATACTTCCCCTTAAAGAAAATCTGCATGCAAATTTTAAATTTATAATTTATATTTTCTAGTTCAAGCTTTCTTTTTTTGTGTTTCCATAGTACTTCTAAGCCCTTTCTAGAGTCCTCTAGGATTGTATCAGCCTTATAAATTGGATATATAGGTTTTAGGTACTTAAAAGAGGGGATATGGCAGCAATGATCAATAACAAAATTTACATTAGAACACTAATTAACATTAAGAATAAAAAACGGGGGAAGTCATACCAAAAGACCTTTAACATATATTTTATTTTCCATCAGACATGCCTATTGCTAAACCAAAGAAATGATAAATAGAAATCTGATTTTAAGAGGAATGTAACAATCAAAAGATTTATTCTGAAACTTTACAGCTTAAAAAGGTATAGAAACATCATACCTCCCATAAGAATAATGTAGTCCAGGTTTACAGATGAGGATCTGTAGATGTATAATATACATTTAATTCTTTTTTCCTGAAGCACAGATATGAAAAGATTATGTAGAGAAATATAACTCTAGATTTGTAAATCCCTTAAATTTTATTTTAAGGAAAAAAAAAATTCATATCAGCAAGTCCAACTATATATAACCCACTGTGTAGTATCTTACAAAGTCAATATTTTTTTCTGTATGTTCCTCTATTCCTCATTATAAAGGTCTTTTTCCAAACTGCGTGAATCATAGGTCATAATCTAAATCTTGACTTCCATTTCTTTGGAATTAAAGCATTCTCTGCCATTGCCACCATGGCAGACTGGTGATTGCTCTGTTTACAGTGCAAACAGCCCTAAATCCTTGAACCATAAGATTAAATGAAAACAGAATTAAAATGTGGTTGTGGGAGATATTACTTATCCTTAGGAGGCAATACTTCAGAACATATTCAAAGCAGAGTAAGTCCATGTTTTATTTATCTGTCTAACATAATTAAGTGCATTATGCAGTTTTGTTTTCATGAACATGAGTATCAAGATGATGGGTGATAATAACTGAGGTCATAAAAGGCTTTCCATTTCACCACTGACTTCTTATATCTCAGACAAACGTAGCATTCACACTTAAACTTCCCACACAAAGTGGTTTGGCCAGTGATACTAACTTGTCTTGAGGAGCATCTTTAGATTATTTATGACTATTTCCTATACTTCAAGAATGGAATGCTATAGCAGCTTTTCCGTTTGTGTTTGTAGTCTTAATTATTACGAGTTTCCCCTACAAATCAAACTCAAAGATGCGTAGCCTCCATTCCTGTCTTTTCCATGTCTAATGTTTGCTGCTAACAATTAAACAACTCGTGCTTAGCTCCATTTTTCCCCAAATCCCAAGCTGCAAATGTGAGGCGTCTGTAACTTCTTAGTCTGTTTTTCCTTCCTTGTAAAAGAAGAGTCTCTCACCAAGCACTAAGGCTCCTGATCTTCCCTTTACATTCAAATTTTCTGAACGGTAATAATTTATTTTCAAAATAAGTGGTTTTAAGCTACTTTGAAGTGATTAATGAGGGTCTTTTATTGAATGTGAAAATTTTAGTTTGCTTTTGAAATTCTCTTCATACAGGAAGTCATTAGTACAGGTATACCAACCCTTGTATGAAAAAAATGGACTTTGCAATTTCATATAAGATAGATTTAAAATATCTTTGGACTTTAAAGCAGACTGACTCATGTGAGGAGCTGGCTGCATGTGGTGTAATCCTCTGTAATGTTTGTTTACTATTATTTCTTAACAAGCATCTTATTGATCCACACTTTATTTGCTTCAAAAGCTCTTCAATACTGATTTCTACTAAAGGAGATCTTGGAGGACCAAAAGTATCACAGATTCCTTTTTATGAAGGAAATTATTACCATTTCCACTTCAGAGCTCCCTTCCTTGTTTCATTTACAGCCACCGTCCAATACAAAAGCATATAATGGAGGAAAAATAACACATTGATTGCATTTCACTTCCTAATTAATTTTCAGATAATGATGAGCATTGTCACAAACACGTTCCAAATCTTTCCTGTGGAAAGCATTCAAATGTCACTTGGCATGGCATTTTGGTTGGAAAAAACACTGGAAGATTGTGGAAGGCAGCATTAAACTCCCAAGGTGTCCCTCCGTGTTTTATAAACTGGAAAAATAAGTGAGGCTGCTTTATCTGCAAATTCATGGAGCCTCAGTGAGATGAGAGTTTTGGAAAATGTTGTGGCTTATGATGAAAGGAATTTATGAAGATTGGAAAATTTTGCAAGAATGCAAAAAAGAAATTAGTAAACTTGCTACTTCTATGTAGTATTCTTAGTAACTTCTCTATTCTCAACTCTTTTCTCTGTTCAGGAGCTCAGTTTTTCTCTAAGGAAGAAACAACTTTTGAAGTGAAGCATCATCTTCACTTTATGGCTGCCAAGTAGTGTATTGATGTTAAAGCAGGAGTCAGTTTGTTCCCCTGAGACGGAACCATTTTAAAGCCCAGTGTGTTGAATATTTAATACATGCCTAAATTATTTTGTGGAAAGGCTTCACATCAACTCTTTATGCTAATGCTCATTTAGGAATACTGATAATCTACAGCAGAGTACAAATTCCATCATGATAATTTATTTTAATCCCCATGCCACCCATTTTAGGAAATTTTTTCTCAGCAGCTTTCTTGTCTGGAAATAAGCAACACTGAGGTCAGTAATTGCTGGAGTAACAGCAGGTTCCTGAATCTTAGGGTACCAAATGAAGGGTTTGCATGAAGGAGGAAATACATCACGAGAAAAATGAAATTAGAGGATTTTTTGGTTTCCTTTTTGAGGGAAGCTAGTAAAATTTAAGATTTTTTTTTTTTTCAATAGAGTATTTCTGGGCCATCAAATTGATGTCTCAGCTTCAAACCACAGCACTGTGAATGGGGGGGGGGCGGTGTGAAAAATCCAGTTTACTAAGGAAGTAAACCTTTCTTTACCCTCTCTCATTTGTGTTCCAAATCTACTTACAGTAGATATCAGCAAGAAATTGAAGGGATGGAGTCCTTGAGCTCCATTTCTCAGCTACTAATGATGAAGAGTTTGCACCTAGGAGTACATAGTTAAATGATATAACCTAATTGAATCAGATTAATCCTCATTATTTCTATTAGAATGAAATTTGCTATAGCATAGATTAAGTTTTTATTCCTTATTTATGCAAATTAAATTGAATTAACTTGTATAAAAAAAACCACTAAATAGAAGTGAAATACTTCATTTATACAGGTCTTGAACAGTGAAAATTCTGGTTATAAATTAACTTGAAAACAACTGTACATGTGCTACTATTTGTACTGCCACTTCTCTTGTCATAACACCACCCAGTCTAGAAGAAGACTGTACCAAACAATATTGTTTTGTTATCATTATGCTTTGAATTTCTAGAAGTGAAACATTCTTACATACAGGATGTGATTCTTTGACAATGTCTCAGATTTTAAGAGGATTTTTGACTTTTATCTGATAACCAAGCCCTAAAATATTTGACCTTAAAGAAATACTGTAGTAGGTAATTAGCAGATCCATTTGTAGGATGAATTCCTTATAAAACAAAAAAACCCCCACAAATTGAAACAGTCTCTTCTGGGTATCCTTAGGAAATGCACTACTGATGCTCATAAAACCATACACTAGATAACATTGTTCCATGGTAGAATTATATTTAAAAAATAATAAAAAAAAAAGAGTGGTCAAGAATAATTTTATTTAAGGGCTATGGCTTCAATATTAAATAGAAAAACATTTTGCATTTGTTTCCCTAATAATAAATTGTTGGATCAGAGTGAACAGCAAAGAGCAACAGTGAATTGTAAGCAAATATCAACTCTGGAGGCTGATTCAAATACCAAGCCAAGGTGCCCACAATTTCTGAAAGGTGTGATTATACCACATTATGATATATTATTTATCTTCTCTCTTTATTTTATACATCAAATATATACTATTATATAATACATATAAAATACATATAAAATACATATAAGGTATGCACTTTTGTAATTAGATCCTAATGTCTGAATTATAAATTCAGGCCTCTTACTAAGGTTCCTTTGGGGACAGAGACTGTCAGTATTTTTATGTTATCTTAATTTTTAATGAAAAATCTTACTGGGCTGTTAGTTCAGACTCTTGTTCGAGAACAGGTTCTAGTGCCTGTCTGTTGTTTATAGGTCAAGTGTCAGTGGCCACCTTTGAGGACTGATTCTGATGCAAACAAACCTGCACCTCTTGTTACCAGCAGACATTCTTAAGTAAAATAATTAACTGAATTACCCCTGACACAGTTCAAATAATCACTTGGGGTTTTTTAGCTCCCAACGAACAGAAGAAACTATTCACAAGGCTTAAAATGTTTGAAATGTCATTGAGGTTGTATCTTATAAAATTTTGTTTTGAAACCTGCAGTAGCACATTTTTTTGGGGTTAACATTTATATCAATATCATATAATTTGTATTTATGTTAATTTTAATTTATTTAAACCCGCTGGAGTTTAGTGGGCAGATTTAGTGTGGATAAAAAAACAAGTTACCTGAGATGAAAAAAAAATAAAACCATTCAGCATTTAAAATGTTAAGGAAAAAGACAGGAAAAATTGGTACTTATTATTTTTGTATAAGATACGATTTCAAAGGAAACATCAAAATACCTCTATGGGCTAGCACGCTAAGGTAAGAAGACGACTGCTCTTGATTTCTAATGCCTGAAGTCAGGTCAGGAATACCAGCTGTGATAAATTGTAAAACAAGTATGTAGAGTTTGACAAGCCAAGTAAGGATTTGCTTTCTGGAGTGTTTTAAACCTTTTGTTCTTTAGTTCTGTACCTCAGAATCTCAAAGTTAGCTAAACAGAGCCCAAGATCAGGCATGGGGATTGTAGCAACACTAGAGCTTATGCTGTACCTTGTGTGCATGTTACTCTCATCCTAAATCTTTAGCTGCTGAAGTTAAGAAGAAACTCTTGAACACCATAATCTTAATTAGGGAGGAGGAATATGAATGCAGCTCAGCAGTAACACTGTATTACCAGTAACTAAAACATGCTTTCCTCTCGAAAATGTTTTAATATCTACAGATAGATTACAATAATTACAGTCTATTAAGATTCTTTTATTATTTAAATCTTGCACTGTGATAAAAGAATAGAGTCATTAAATGTAATTATGAAGAATTTAGATGAAGAAATTATTTGGAAGATATGGTTCTGAGAACAAAACTGGTAATTTATCTGAGCATATTCCACACAAAAAGAAAGTATTTGTGTTATTACTATATTTACTCATGTACTACCTCATTATTTCAAGTATTATTATTTAATTCTGTTCTGTAGTGTAATGGTACCATTTGTTTTTGAAAGGGTAATATATTAAGAAAGAAGGACTCTAAACATATCAAACTCAATTTTTCAAAATACATAGAGATATATAGGTATATAGATATATACATATAGAGATTCACTTAAAAAAGAAAGGTCTTCTTGTGAGAGACCTATAGAACAAAACCTGGTATATTGGTTGCTTAACCACGTCTGTGTCCAGGCGCTCCGTGCATCTCTCCAAATCTAAAGGGCCACAAGTGAGAGCACTAAAGGTTCTGGTACACTGAGGGAAGAGAATGTGGCATCTGTGCAGGAACTTCGTCACTTCTGGGAAAAATCGCAGTCCCAAAGTTCAGCTGGTAAAAAAGGAGCTGAGAGAAAGCTCTGCCACAGTGTTCATGAGCTACCTTAGGCAGCTGGGATATGGGAAAATCTGAAAGAGACTTTCAGCATTGACCTGGAGACAGGATTCCGAATTTTAGCAGCAGGATTTTGCTGCTGAACCTTGGCATAATTTTTTAAATAACTTTTGTGAGCTCCTTCCTCATATATGTGCTTTTGAAAATTCTCATAGAATTATAGCAAAAGCAAAGTCATCTGCAATTAGTCAGGTTTATGACACATTGCTATTTTTTACAACATTAGGTTTAAAAAAAAAAATCAATATCTTAAGGTGGTTTAAGACTATAACGCTTGAGCTAAACTGTGGACTTTTAAAGGCAGTGAGATATAATGTATTGATATTTTAATGGCACCAGAATTTGACTTAAGTTTGACAAGATGTTCAAGTCCTCTATATTTTTTACGGGTAATAAAGGGTCCCCAGACTGAAATCCAAGAATTTAAGCAACTTCTGGAAGATGGAAATAATTAATTCCCTTCTCTCTCCTATTGCTTTAACGATAGTGTTGAAGCTCTGTTTGATGCAAAAAAATTTAAAAATTAATGCAGCTTCTGTTTGGTGTTCGCTTCCTCCACTTATATATTTATTATCCTTTCTTGTGAAGTGCAAAAACGAGAATATTTTAAAAGGCCATTGCTTAATGACAGTATACATCCATGGCTCTGGTATAACATTTATAATGTTGTTGTTATTATTATTATTATTATTATTATTATTATTATGGTTGAAAAAACATTAAAAAATCATATTTCAAAGGCTGCAAAGCCCTGGGACCTGAAATTATTTTTTGTAGACTCAGGTCCTCTTGTGTCTGTATCTTTTTTAACCCCAAGTAAGAATCTTAATAAGAGGAAGACTATTCTAGACTGAGGGAGGCACTGAGCAGTCCTGGCTACACTTGCCTTCTTCCATATGCTGACTTTACTTTCCATTCAAAATAAATTCAATTATTCAGGGACATTACATCTTTACCCCTCTAAGACATCAGGGGACTTGCTTGGACATAAAGGAGATATAAAACTTTCCATTGTGTGGTTTGGAGGAAATTCCTGGGGCTGAGCTCAGTGTGAAGGTGGTTTATTATTGGAACTGGTAGAAGCAAAGCTTGTCACCACTGATTTGAATAGCTGACGTAAGGCAGAATCCATTTGCCTCCACTAGATGGGCACTTCTGCTGCAATCAGCAGGAATTATTTATGTGCTTATTCTTACATTTAGATTTGCAGTGCTTAAATCCATGCATGTAAGCACATTTGGAAACTCCTTGTGGCAAAGCAACATTTTACCTCCTTTCTTTCAGTGTTGTTTTGGTTGTGTTGCTTTGATTGCTTTCTTAAAGATCAGTCATTCTTAATCAACTGTATTTATATGATTATTTAAATGATACATAGTTATGCAATTAGTAAAAGTGTTTAGTCATCATCTGTTTTGAACATTGAATTACAATTTTAAAATTGAACTTGTTTATCTTAGGGATATTTAAATGTCTTTCTCAGGTATGTGGCTCCCATTTTTTCTGGTTCTACTAAACCATGAAAAAATGACAAAAATTAACATACTTCTTCAGGGTGTTTTGATGAAAATATATCTACAAACATAGTCAACAAAATTACAGGATGGGGCTGGACCACAATGCTCGGATGTATATTGAATTTCCCACCTAGACACTGTGATAGAAAATCATGATGTGAAAACTCCTGCCAAATTGATTTTGACTCAGAATTGCACAGAATACCCTTGTAATGACTCAAAAATTAAAGTCTAAATATTTTGATGAGGATAGTTTCATTACATTAGGCACAGCTTAACTTATCCTACTCAGTGTAAATGAGACTAGGATAAGATAAGATGAACCCACTCTATTTCCACTGTTTATTACAGGCTTGAATCTGATAAAATACTTAGCATTGATCACTGGGGATGTGGAAAAGCACACAAAGGAATAGAGGCAGTAGATGCTAAATGATTGGAATTTTTTTTCTGCAAATATATTACATTTCAGAGGTTAAGTGGGTAAGGGAAAAAAATGCACTGAATATTCACCTTTGAGAGTAGATAACAAATTTGGTTTTCAATGTAATCATTTCCAGAAATCATTCTGTTTTCACAGCTGCATGCCACTGCACACCATTTTAAACTGCATTTTGGCACTGGGAAGGAAGAAAATGTTAAAACGTGTGGAACAAAGATATTATTTCACCTCCTTGCCAATATTCGAATTGAAAGAGGCCTCACTGAGGCTGGGCTGTGAATTTAATTAAGCATCTTTTTAAAGGGGATCATAAAATGGAAGAATTTCCTTTCTACTCCTGTGACAACTCCTTGGAGAACTGTCATTAAATATGGGTTGGGAGAGGAAGGAAGATGAGAGTGAGTGGAGAGAGGTGTCGTTCCACTCTTACAGCTCACTGACCACACTGTCCAACTGAGAGAAAGAAAAGGTGGAGAAAAAGTAATTTATTGGTGGTATAACCCAGCTACAAACCAGCTACAAATCTTCTACCATGTGAAGTAGATTCACATGATTCATTTCCAAAAGTCTTCTTGGCACTGCCTATGCAATGGGTCCAAGTCCCTGTGCTTTATGACTGGGATGAAAGTCTAGCCCTATATCAGCACTGATAAATTATTGAAAATCTGACAGTGAAGAAGTCACTACTGCTTCTGAGCTGGTCACAGAACCACAGAATATTATGAGATGGAAGGGCCCCACAAAGACCATCAAGTCCAGCTCTTGGGTGAGTGGCCCGTGCAGGATTGAACTCACAACCCTGGTGTTACCAGCACCAGGCTCTGACCAACGGAGCTCGTCTCAAGGTCAGAGTCTCATGATGATTAGCACACAAACATAAGATGAAAATTACTGTCTTTACTGCTGTTCAGAAGTCCAGCTGACAAAAGAATTGCTTCTTTTCAACTTTATTTCCCACCGTATTTTCTGAGTCAACTTGACCATTTCCCCTTTCAATATGAAAGTAATTCTGTAAAGTGAAGTCACTGAACCAGAAAACATACATTTGGTCTCTCTGATTTCTAGTATTCACGACCAATTGAATGCTCATAGAAGTTAGTGTAAAATAATCCCATTTGATTCACTTCTTATTTTAAGTTATTTGCAATACAGAGTATGCTGACTAGCACTTTCCTGTGCTGTGTGAAAGTATTAGGCTTGACTCACAAAGAGAGCTGTGAGAAAAAAACTGTAAAAATACTGAAGGTGTGTGCTTTTACCCCTTTCTAAAGAGGAATAAAGAATTTTGTTCACACCAGGAATTTTATGGAGTATTTTCTTCCAACCCATTTTTTATTTGATTATAAACTAAGATCATGAAAAAACAATCTCCTATGTAAACTGCTTTCCTCCCAAGATATTACTTTTTTTGCAAGTTTCATTGAAAAAACACTGTTTGAAGTATTTGTTTTTCTATGCTTAAGCTAATTTGTTCAGAATACTGATACTTAAACTTTTTCTGGACCATATAATACTTCTTATAAAAGGAAATCTTATCTTCCTTTGTGTACAAAACTAATGTATATGAAGTCAAATCCTGTGGCATCACTAAGGGCCAGTCATCAGCTGGGAAAGGGAATTTAGGACTTTATTCTGACTCTGTTCTGGGTTACATAGATTTTTCTTTGAACTCAAAGAGTGATTTCAAATAAAGCAGCATATCTTTGAGAAATACAGCTATGCATTGAGTCAAAGAAGAAGAAAATCAAGTTCTAATGATGACAGATACCAGACCAAGTTAACATCAGAACATTGGCACAAAAAATACAAGAATGTTTGGAAATGTTTTACAGGAACTCTTAAAAGATGGAGACAGGAAGCAAAATCATCTCTGCATTAATTTTTATACTGTTGTAGCCAGCCTGCCTTAGGACAAGATTTAGGATAAGAGCATATTTATATTCATTCCAGAATACATTTTTTAAAATATCTTCTTCTAAGTTGCCCCTTCAGTTTCTGTTAAATTAGTTTCTTTTTTGCTAGACATCCCACAGAAAACCAGAAAGCCTAATTGATCTCAATGTTGTGCAAATAATACTTTTTCTTTGGTTGGTTGGTTGTTTTTTTAAATTTTTGTATTTATTTTTAATTTAGAGTAAAAGTACCCTGACGTCTGTAAATACATAGGGGCTGTATTTTAAAAAAGTGATTTTACTCAGGGTATTCTTGCTGCAATTTTCTGATATACAGTCAGAGTAGGAGAGATTACAGTTACAGACAATATCATGAAGACTATTTTAAAATTCAATCATATTATTCTGTATTTATTGATATATTCTCTGAAAGTTATCATTCTGTATCTTTCCTCAGAATAATTTTGATGTTATACATGATTTGTATGGGCAACTGTTTATCAACCTTGTTACAAATTTCAGTATATTTTTTCTAGAAATGGTAGAATTGAAACCTTTCATATCCTCAGAAGAAAACATTTTGGAAAATAGTGGTAAAGAGTTGGCAGTAATCAGTATGGTAAACCACAAACCAAGATATTTAAACAAATATGAATTAGAGTAATGAGAACTTGGAAAACCTGCTGGAAAACCAATATTTAACTTTCAGAACTTATAAAATCCAGTAGGAGTTTAAATAGAATTCCATAGCATTTATTACTTTGTCTTTAATTTATTTTTTGTGTAGTTTTTAAATAGCAACAACAACGATCCAATGTTTCCTTTGCAATTGAAAATCATTTGCTGAATGCCATCAATATTCATCAGATGAAGATCTGTCAGTTACCTTAAAGCAGTATAAACATTTAATCCCAGGTATTCTTAGTGCTAAGATATTTAGAGGTGTTTTTTTGTTTTGTTTTATGTCTCAGATAGGGATGGTCCAAACCGACGTCTGTATTACATTTTTGTAAGATTTTAGGATTTGTTCCTATTTGCGTTGGGAAGCTGCATCATTTTCATTTTCTGTGTACACACACATCACTAAGCGTGACATTATAGATTTCAGTAAAGCTGATGTACACTTTAATAGGAAATAAAAAGTTCTAGTAGTGGCAAAGGATATCTTTTTTGTGGTCTCTCCCTGTCTTCTTGCCATTTGTACGCGGGATGGAGTGGGACAATATTCTTGTGAAACCCTTTCTTTGCTATGATTACCATTAAGCCTCCAGAACTTGCTTTCTCACTATTAATGATACCCTATTCATCTACTGAAACATTTTTTTCTTATTGTTATCATTCTTAGTCCAAAATAAATTTAATTTTTGACGGAAATTCTATGGATGCTTTTGGTGCAAGAAGAAACAAAACTCCAAGTACTCTTGCACCATATGCAGGGAGATTGCTTGGTGACACTGACCTCTAACTGACATTTAGTCAAAAAGAGCTGCTGTTTACCAATAGCAATAATATGTATTGAAAACAGTGCGAAATTTGAAAGGTTTTCAGATCAGAAATGCTCAAATTCTTTTTTCTCTTGTATAAACTTTTTTTAAAGTCTTTTATTCTACTGTAATCTAAAGCATTAGGCAAAATATTGCAGGTAATGAAAAAGGGTAAGAATTAAAGGCCAAAACATAAGCATTATTTTCAATTTTTTAAACTATTTTTGGAAGATAAATAATTGAATAATGATGTACATAATGACAAAGACTTGTGATAAGAAGAGTGGAAGAGAAGAATAGAAAACATAATAAGTTAGTTCAGACCAGTTTGTGATAGGAAAATTTTGTATGTGACATTGAGCTGATAATATTTTTTGAGAAGCTGTGCAAAGGCAGAACTGCACAGGCTCACACACTGACAGACTGATAATTTTCTCTCCTTTATATTGACAACAGACCCAGTATCAACTATAAGACACTGGGGCAAAAGAGCACCTTAAAACTGAAATTATTCTTTTTGGAATAGCTCTTACAATTATAATATCAAAATAATCCAGAGGCAAGGTGGCATAGCAATGCTCTTTGCAGAGAAATGAGAACTGTTCTTCAATTATTTTTTAATTTCTCTTTTTTCCTAAGATTTACTAGGTAAAGAGCTATAATTGCTAACATCTTGGTTATGAAAGCAAAAAAAAACAACAAAAAAAACCCCACAACTCTGTAAATACCAGTGTCTAAACAAAAAATCCCCAAAACAATAACAACAAAACCAACCAAATAAACAACAACAACAGCAACAACATACCAAACAAAAAACACACCAAAAAAGTAAATTATAAAAAATTAGGGGGAAAGTCATGTTTAAGTCAAGCAGAAATGGAAATTTTTAAAATCAAGATTAGTTTAAGCAGAATCCAAAAATATTGCTGTAGGCTTGATGAAGAAATAGTTTTAAATTAAAAGAAAACCACACCCAAACATTTAACTTTTGAAAATATTCTTATCTATTTTCATATTCAGCCAAAATGGTCGAGTCATGGTGTTATTTGCCAAAAAAAATTATAAATTCCCTCTGCTGTAGAGTTTGTGTTTTACATTCTTCTTTCAGACCATTGTGAATCATGCTGTAGTGAAAGCACATATTTCTTACACATTCTTATTTGCTATTCTCTTTAAAAATGGGAATTTCTGTCTTCCTATGGAATAATAAAATTCCAAATATCATCTGCCTCCTGTCACAACACATTTCCCCCGATGGTTAGGCATTGTTACAATTATCCATTATGTTGGCATTTCAGTTTCTTTTGAACTGTATGATACATCCAGTCACTACAACTGTTTCCAAATCATCAGACAGCTTCCTTGCTTAATGTGGTCCATGGAGGGCAGGAATAAATTACCCTGGTTCGGGGATCCTGCACTGCAGGATTGTCAGGTGCAGGTTCACACTGATACTCAGTGCTACACAGAAAAGACATTCAAAAACCGTGGTGCTGGAAAGGATGGGGAGGAATTGTAAATACCCTGGCAGCAATGCTGGTTACAAAAAAAGATAACTGACATGCCACGGGAAAATATCCTTAAAGTGCCCTGCTTTAAGGGTCGTGGTCCTCCTAGCCTGTATGAGATGAACAAAGAGGGACTCAGTGGTGCAGCCGGGTTGTGTCACTTCTGTCTCTAATGGTCAAAAATGTCATGCCCGAGCTGGAGATGAAAGCCTTCTTTTGCTCAGCAATATTTCATTCTAGGAGACCTTGGTGTGCATAAATTTAGTGTTAATAGACTCCGAATGATGACCAAAAAAACTTTTTGGGAGATGAAAAATCTTTTGGCAGTGGTCCTAAGGAGAGCCAGAGAATGTTAAAGCAGCCTCAAAGCCTGGATCTTAAATACAGAATTCCCCACGAGCTCATGAGCTTAAAACCTTATGCACCCCAACATCTGGAGAAGCTGAATGAAGGTTCTGTCCTGGAGAAGCCAGACTAGACTTGAGATGTGGGAATTTTACCTTATCAGCGACAAAATCCGAGTCCCAGTCCTCACCCTGAGGACTGACTTTGATCATCTCAAAAAATGCTATCTCTTTTTACAGAGAAAAGAAATCTTGCATTTCCCTTCCTCCCATTCATTGTCTTAAGCACAGTCTTTCCAATTTACTATGAAAAACCTCAATTCATATCCTCTAAATTTCTAAAAAATAATTGCAAACTAGTACCAGATGTCATGCAAGCATTAAGTATTTGAGGAAAGAGAATAGTTCTGAGTGACTGAATTGTAAACAAATTTTGTTTAAACTACTTTTCTTGCACTTTTGCTAAGACTCATGTTAGCTTACTCAAGCCCCAATACATCCAAAATTGATAATAAATCTGACTGTAAAACTAAATATAGGTGTTCCATACAGGCATTCAAAAAAATCAGTTAAATTTTGGAAATTTTACTTATCCTGCCATGAATTCATAGAATTTCCACAGTACTCTGTTTTATCTGACACTCTGCTCCCACAAGAAAAATGCATCTAATATAAGAAGCTAGTTTGATTCTTCAGAGTACTTGTGCCACAGTAGTTAAATCACAAACTTATTTGCATTCTTCTGTATAAGTTTCTGATATTGTATCAGACTTTGCCCTTAAAATTAATGAGCTAAGTATTTCCAAGAGACAACCTGCTAGAACATTATCATATCGTCTAATGACGTCTCCATGGCCTACATATGATCTCTTTCAATTAGTCAGTCTTTGTTCAATCAGATCAGTCTGATGGGAGTGGACAATACATTTGAGGCAAAAGATTATGAGGGACAGTTCCTCAAAACTGCTGATTTTAAATATGCATAACTTCAAGGGTTTTTTGCCCAATTTTTCATGTAAGGGAAATATTTTATAGAAATTTGATAAAATCATAATTTTCAATGGAATGAACATTTAATGACATTGAACCAAAACGTGTTTGCCTTTTTAATAGTTTTGTTCTTTAAATAGATTTTTAAAAAAAAAATATAAATTATTATGAAAAATAATGGTGGCACACTTGAAAAAATGTAGTTCTAAATACCTGCAATACTGCATCCCCTTGTAGTCTGGGAAACACTTCCTTTATAATAGAATTTTTTCACCATGTGTAGAAATAAAAGAATAAAGTATAGATTTGTTTAGTTTATTTGGAGTTTGTTGGGGTTTTTTGTTGTTTATTTGGTGTTTTGCTTTTTTCAATCTTAAACTGTACTGAAGGGGTCACCAGGATTTTATATACAGTAGTATCAACCTGCTTTTGTAATCAAGAAGAGAATCTTGGAGATGGAGAGGTAGCAGATCTCCTACTGCAGCTTTAGAGTTCTGCTGATGTGGGGATCGATCTCCAGGAGAGGCAGCTCCTGGAGAGGATCTGGGGCAGCTGAGCCTCGATGGCTTGCTGTGACCTACAGAAAAGGGAGGCATATTTGCACTTTCCCAAGTGTGAATGTTAAACAGAAAACAGACACCCCAGGGAGGTCCAGAAAACTCAAGGGACTTCAGGACACTGAGAAACCTGGACAGCTAGCCAAGCTTCATTTGGGGCTCTTTGTCACATTTTCTGTTTCTGCTTGACATTTCTTCAGAGTTTTCTTCCACATCCCTAAGGTCCTCTTAATGTTTCTGTTGGTTTGCCTTGACTTTGTACAGAGAATAGGTTGTTTTGTTTTTCATATTTTTTTTTAAAGGTGGTTTTAAAAATCTATTTTATAGTACACATTATTTATCTAAAATATAAAATAATCTGTTAAGCCCTCTTTAACCACTAAATATATGCTCAGTAAACATACCGAATAATTTGAAACTTATATATACTTTGACAAAAATGAAAAGCAGCAGTAAATTGATAAGTAAAGTTTAAGTAACAGGATTTTAGCTACGTATGTATAGAAGTAAATTCACATATTAAAAAATACTGTGCAATAGAAGGCCAAATTTAAGGCAGTTCACTGCAATGCAATTCTCTTTTTATTTTTGTTTTCTTCCTCTCACCTTTAGACAGTTCTAAGGGAAGCCATCACAGATTTCTACCATATGTCTTGTTCTGTTATGCCTTAAGTCAGTGGATAACACATTAGCCAGTCTTCATTTTTACTGTGTGCGTACATCAACAACACTATATGGAAAATAAGTTTGTGAATGTTCTGACTTTCACAGTATTATCAATGCCACTGGCTGCACAATTCAGTAGCTAGTAGATGAGCCCTAAAATTGCTGATAAAAATAAAATAGGCAGCAGTAGTGTCAACACATGGCAGTTTGTTATGGGAACACATTCTCTTCAGTGCTGTATCTAAATTCTTCAGATCAATATGTGATTTGTGGTTCTTCAAATACTCAATTATCTCAGGTTTTGAAGATCTTGCCTGAAGACAGTAGAAACAGTATTGATTTGTCTTTAATATAATACTTTTTGAAAGTGGTGCTTGAAACAATTTCAACTTTAAATGTCATGTTTTCCTATAATTATTTTGATCAAATAAGTATAGCACTTGATCGTTGTAGGCATGGGTAATTTTGCCAGTTTTTACAGAAAACATTGCAGGGTCTTTGAAGAAAATAGTTGTTTAATCCTTTCTATTTTCTCCCTTGCTTACAATGTAAGACAAATGGTAGTTATAGTGCAGTGATCTAACACACCAATAGGTTTTGAACTTTTGTGTTGTATGTTAACTCCAGCAAAGATTGTGGTGATGAAACACTGCAGAGCACAGTCAGCAGACAGAGGCCACTGAAAGCTGGACATCAGGTCATTGATAGTAGGTAAATATATGTCAGTGTTTATTGTTTGCTTTTTGAGAATGAGAAATACTACAAATTTTGCAGTAAATGGAAGTATACACGCTGTGATAAATAGCCATGTTTCAGTTCTGTTTATTTAATGACAACTGCAGCCAAAAATACTCTGAAAAGGTTTTAGATTATTTGGGCGATCGGTGATCAGAAGATGAAATTGTACTTCATTATTCCTTTCTCAAAAAACAGCATGAGCAAACAAGACTGTAATTATGACCCCTTTAATTCAAACAATTCATTTTACAATGGTATGTACGTAGAAGTCTGCTGCTATTTTTTTAAAGGTTTCCTCCCTTAAATTCCTTACTTTTATTCCATGTTTGAAAAATTAATGAAAGATTATAAATATCCAGGTCAGTGACACTGAAACTGTTTTCTGTAGTGACCTGCTTCTCCTTAACTGATCCAGGTCACAAAAGCCTTGTAGCCACACAGTGCATTATGTGAATTGTATGTAGCCAGGTTAAGAGATTTGGTAAATCAAGTGTTCCAGAATGCACTGTCTATTAATAACCCAAATAACCCAAATAGTTTTTACAAATAGAAATAAGTTTCTCTCAGACAAGAAGAGGCAGTTGTTCGCAAAATGCAATCTCTAAGATCATTCCATTCAGTGCTACAATATTGAAACTAAAAGCTATCTAAATAAGATTAAATTCCTACCCCATTTATTTCATTTTTGCAATATAGCATGCAAGTGAACACTTGTCCCCATCATACTTTGTGCTGAAGTTACAGCCACTTAGGCAAGAGGATACCACTAAAATGATGAAAAAGGATCAACCTTATTTAACACTATAATTTATTTTCTTTGGTTGAAACTTCCTTCAGCCTCTTTTTTGGATGAAATTCAGTCTTCCTTCAGGTCCCAGAGGAAACCTGGAGATGATAGCATTTTACTGGAGACATGGACACTTCACTGCCTTGGGGAGGAAGGAGCAAGTAGTGATGCAGGCAGAACAGCATAGCAAGGAAGTTCACCCGTGACCTCCTCAGTTTTGGACTCTATTCAGGAAAACACTCAAGAACACATTTCCTGCTCCTTATTATGTCCCATGAGAACTTAAACAAGTGCTGAAGTGTCATTTGGAGCAGGAATGCTTTCCTGAGCAAAGGTAGGAGAGCAATGGACTCTGTCCAAGCACCCTGCTCCTTTCTGCCTTCCCCATGGTGCCTCTGTCAGCACAGGGCAGGGCTGGAGGGGCTCACCTGAACACGGGGCCACTCCTGCACCTGAGGGTCACTGTGCCACCCCTGAGGGTCACTGTGCCACCCCTGAGGGTCACTGTGCCACACAGCACCAAAAATGCTTTCCCCACAGCTCTGCCTAATGACTGCAGTCTGCTCAGGGCTTAATGAGCTAAAAGAGAAAAGCTGCTGGGAGCTTCTGCTTATTTTATATCAACAATTAACTTCCTTTGTTCTTGATCTATGCAAATGAATTGAAACTTATGGATTTAAAGGTATCCTCATTTGGCACTAATGACTGAAATTTTATCTGTGCTATTAGATTATTTTCATGTTCAACAGAGTTTATTTGCAAACATACATCCACTTTGCATCTTCTGTTCTTAAAATCTGCACTGAAAATGTATGGAGCTAAACACCGTATATTCCACATTACTAAGCATTCCTGTCTTGATTGTTTGTATGCAATGCTATGAAGCAAGAGAAGCTCCATTGTTGCTCTTTGCTGGAGGGCTAGTTCCACTGGAGATGCTAAAATGATTCCACTGCTCTATGTATAATTCATTGAAATGTTTTAATGGTCAAAGAGGAATGGGAAAATGGGTTGTACAGTGTACATACGCTAACTGTAAGGACACTACTTTTTTCCTTTTTCCAGTTTTGTCTTCTGTGCATACACAGATTGTCGTAGGAAGCAGCTTAATTCCTAAATCCGATTTCTTCTGTTCATAATAAAATCTTTATTAAATAAGCAGTGGAGTAAAGCTAAATTAATCATGAGCAGCTAGATCTACCAACACTCTTATGTGCAACAACTGTGAAAACAGCAGCACATAACAGTTAGGCATCTGCTCTCTGCAGTTGCTCTGTGCCCTGAGCAAGGTGCCCAGGTTCCCGCTGCATTTTATGGAGGCACTTAGACCCTCTGGATTGATCGTTATGTGTCAGTGGCTGGAGAGAACAGGCTAATGCTAGTGGCAAGAAAATGCCTGGGACAGCAAAATGGGTCTTAACCTGGATTGTCCTCTGGAATCAGGTTGATCCTAAGGGAATAATAGGTAATAAATGTGGCATGGAGGGCGGATGCCTTCAAACACAGACGGGATTCACATGGAACCTCCCCAAGAGCCTTGTACAGCCCCTCCTTGTACAAAGTGTGTGGTTGGCAAATAAAAACCACCTTTCCTCTGCCATCTGAGAGCCTGTGCAGAGCAGCCTCTCTTGGGGCAGGGGCAGCAGGGACAGCCAGGTCCTGCCCTAAGCTCTGGTGACAGAGGGGCTGCTGCCAGCTGTGCCTGACATTTCGTCCTTGAGACTGGGCAGTGAGCTAAATTCTGCATTTGCTCATCTGAGAGAAAGACAATAATGACTACATTTACCTCAGATGCTAACTAAATGCAAATTATTGTTTTCCTGACTATTGTACTCACCATACCATAAAACAAGATCAAACCTCACTCTACCTCCCTGTGAGGTCTCCCCAGTAAACACCTGAAAGGCAGTTTTGCTCAACTATTCATCACATTTCTACTCTCACATGTTTTTAGGTTTTTTGCTTAATTGTAAATTTAATTGAACTATTTCAATCATCCGTCCTTGAAAAACACAGAAAATAAAATGCATATTCAAATTCAAAATGTGTATTCACATTACTGGGAAATAGCAGACCAATTATTAATTACGAGATTCTGTGTAGGTATACATTTCTTTATATATTTAAATCTATTTACCTGTGTACATTTATTTTTATATATATACACACATATATAATATAAATACCTGGTCATCCATATCCTTTTCAAAAATTATTAATTTTTGTTTGAATTCAAACAAATAAAGTCAGTTGTGCAAATTCAAGAACTGACCTTACTGAAAATCCAGTATTTCAGAGAGGGTTTGTTTTTTTTTTTTTAAAGGGATATTTGAGAGTCTGTATTGTTTCTGTGTAAACAAGAAAAAATCTCATGTTAGTAAACTTATTTCACTCAATGGACATATTTGTGCAAGAGTTATGTGATGAGTTTGTGGATTTATTTCTAATATGGAATTGTTCTGTATTTTTTACTCTGTGGACATTGATGTAAAATATTAACTACTCAACACTGAACTCTCTGTCAGATGTGAGGAGCACTAAAAATAACATCTGCATGTTTCAGTAACCCTGTTTACTTGAGAATTGAACCTTGTTTTTAAAAATCTAAACTTAGAAAAATTGTAACTTTTTGCTACACTCAAGCTATTAAATAAGTATTATATTATTTTAAATATATGGTTAAGTGTAATTCTCAGGCTAAGACATTTTGTAAAAAGAAAAACAAAAAGCTCTCATGAGACTGTTTGATTTCTAAGCTATAAAACCCACTCAAAATATATATTTTTAATAGAAACAAAAGCCAGTATAATAGATGAAGAGTCTCAAAAGGGAATCACAAACCCTATTACTGTTAGGAGTGTTATATAACCAAGAAAAGAAAAGCAATATGCAGACAAATACAGGTCTAAAATTTAGCTTCCTTGATCTTGTCACCCAGCTAGGAGGTAAAGGTCATATTGGAAAAAAACACTTTATAATAACAATTGTTGGTTGGTTTGTGGATAATTTTAAAAATGAAAATAGGATAAAGCAACATTCTGTGGTTTCTTTTACATTTATAAAAATGGCTAATGTCAGTGTTGATGAAGTTCTTCCAGAAAAGGAAGAACCTCAGCCTGAAAGTGTTTCAAGATCACTACTTCATGTGCAAAGGAATGCATCTGTCATTATCTGTATCAAAGAAAATATCAGAGTAGGAGCTTTTCTGAACCCAGGAAGCTTCTCAAGCTCTGAGCTCCTGCTACTCCAAGACAGGGGCCACTGTGGACAGGACAGGGATAAAAGATGGCCATAAAATGGGGATTTTTTGGCCGTCAGAAGACACAGTGCCCATTTCTTCCCTCTGGGCTTTCTCTGGAGGCTTCCCAGGGGCGAGAGCAGCACAGGGCAGCACTGCCAGGCTGGGGTGGGTTGAGGGTGGCCCTGCCACAGCTTGGGGACAGTGGGGCATTTGTAAAGGACCTCCACAGGAGCACAGAACGCGTGGGCTGGGGTCAGGCTGAGGCTGGAGTATCACACATGATCAGTGAGAGCAGTGGTGCAGACACCAGGATGGAGAATCTTCCTCAAATGAAGAAACAAAGAGCCACTCTACTTTCTCTTCTCATTGAGTTTGATTTGTGCTGTGGCTTATGTATCGTACTAAGTTACAAAATGGTGCATACATACTAATCCCTAGAAATATTGAAACCTACTTTTCGCTTCCTCCCTCCAGTTTCACACTAGGTAAATTTCAGTGGATTTGAAAGGATGCAAAGTCAGTAGCCATGGTCTAATGCTTTGAAGAACCAGGTCTATCATGTTTAGGATATTTTAAAAAACACCAAAACTTACTATTGACTACTGCAGGCAATACAAAAAGCACCAGGACTACTTTACACATAGTTTGTTTAACCTCTTTTATTTGCTTTAGAGAAGATGCAGACTTGCAGAGTCTTAAGAGCAATTGTAAGAGCAAGAGACTGTCCAGTCATTAAATTCTTGTATAGGTGATGATAAAAGCTAACAGCAAACAAAGAGCTTGTTCCCAAACACCAAGACAATACTGAATGATTTTTTGAAAAAAGAAATGAGTACACTAACAATACTTGAATTTAAAACAAAGTTTGTCAAAAAAAGGGAAAATTAGATGAAGCTCAATTAAAAGAGCATAAACAAAAAGGTGGCAGTTGTTTTGAAAATTCTTTACTACAACTTTACAGAGATCAGCTTCTAGGAATGATCAAAAGTAACCAAGCATTTGGATCAAATGTTTTTGAAAAACTATTGACAAAAATATTTCTAGTGTTTTCCACTCACAGTGAAAAGTTTAAGGTTTGTTTCATTTTGAGCTGTTCCTTACTCGTATCTGTAGCTCAGGCTTGCAGATGAATTTTTAATGATGAGCAATAGTGGTGTCAAAACATTTCCAGAGAGCATAATCTCAGCAAAGGATTCCTTCAAGACATTGTTTGTCTGCATGGACAGCATTAGACTGAACGACTCTGAGTACTGTAGACCTTCACAGACGCTGAGGGGAGACTTGTGTGTTTCACCAGTGACATGTGGAAAAGCAATCAGACACTGGATTACATGGCTGTCATTGTCCATTTGCCTTCTTTATCTCTACTCTAAGCTCTTGCAAGGCCCCACTAGTAATGACATTGCTGTGTAGAGCAAGACAAAAATGTGCAAAAAATAATGGGTTTGGTATATTTAAAATTTACGTTTCTGATTTATTTGCAAAACAGTTAATTTTTTTTTTATTCTTAAAACATTTCTTCAATTATATACTTGAAGAAATATTTGCTGAGTATAAAGGCTGCTTTGCACTTATAAAGGTTACTGCTAAACAATTGGAAGATTTTTGCAGTTCGTTAATCTATATTCAATGTACCTAGCCACCTATACATGTCCTATTACTTCCTTTCCAACCAGTTGCCCCAGTCTTTGCATACAATCTTTGTATTTATAAATACAATGGACATCTAAAGAAATCTGAAGAACTGGTACATGTAAAGAAGTGGAGTGCCTGTTGGCTGGGGAGCACACATTTTCCTGCTCACATTTGCTAAAGAGACCAGGTGTGAATTTGCCAATTTGTCTGCCTGCAGTCTGTACCTTCCTACCACAGTTCATAAGACACTCAGGTTAAATACAGTCTGTAAGTTTGTTTTTGTGTCTTCAGCAGCAAAGCAGATGAATCCCATAGTGAAAAAGCAAATAGATGAAGAATTTTAAGAAACTTGTGCTGTTTTCATTCTCCCCTCTGCACATGAAAAAACATCACTTTGGCTATGCCCTTGATGTTGGAAAAATAATAATAGGATCTTGCCTAGCTGAAAAATTAGACAAACATGTCTCTACATACTGTATTCAGAAAAGATTTTTCCTCCCAATCTAAATGTATCATAAATAATGATTTTTTTTTTAACGTAGATGCAAAGCCTGCAATTGACTGCTTGAATATTAGTGGCTCAGGGACAGAATTCTGCAATTCTTTATCATTACTTCAAACCAGCAGTAAGTAGTGCCATCTTTGGGGAGCATGGAGAGGGGGCTGCAAATATGAACAACCATGAATAGACTTAATTTTTGCATAGAACAGAATAACACTATGTATCACTGTAATTAATTTAGACTCTGTGAGTCATTTTACATTAATTTTAATAAAAATGATACATGCACTGGAGGGGCCTTCAAAACAGCCAGAAATTAAATAAAAGAAGAGAAAACTAACATGCTTGTAACATACAGAGTCTATTGGCTTCTTCTTTTCTTACTGAAATCGTAAAGTGTATCTTTACCAATAAAATTCTCATTAGAATGACTTTAATGATCATTAAATTAGATATTTAAATGCAAAGAAATAATTACATAAATGCCTAGATGTGTCTTTTAGGCTGTTATATAGAAAATATCACAAACTACAAACACTATTTGCAAATGTTGCAGCTTAAAAGTCAAACAACTGACCTTTCTCAGAGCTTTTTCCATTGACAGCGTAGCATTTGATGGAATAAGTCATAATGATTTTAGCTTTGTATTCATAAAGAAGTAAAAGATGATTGCTTTCTGTGGAAATAAGCAGATAAGAAATCACTGTCCTCTGCAGCTGATGAATAAACACCCAAAACTGCATAGTACTCTGGGGACTGTAAAAAAAGACAGGATAATCTGTTTCAGCCTCTTCCCTTATACTTTTTTTACTGACCCTTTATTGCTAAGGACCTTTGACTGCAGAATAGGGAGTATCTTAGTAATGTATCTTTCAGAGTGAAATCTGCTACTTGGATTTTTATTCATTTTTGCTTTGCAAGTTCAAGGTAAATGTTTCCCTCAAAATACCCACATTCAACAGACCTCTGATAAAGTTATTCAAAATAAGTAATGTCTGTTTAATATAATGTTTTTTCTTCTTAATTAAAATATGATGCATTGCTAACTTGACTTTCAAACCAAGAAACAAGCATATGTGAAAGAGATGGTTTTTCTCAGGGTGCATGTGAAATTGTGCAGTGGAAAGTTCCTTACTGGAGAGATAATGGAGCTCCAATATGGGTTTTTAGTATTTTGGATTGGGGAAGAGCAGAGAATAACATATATTCAAAGCAATATATCTGAAGACTTTGCATCTCATTTGTATGTGTCTACAGAAAAAAAAAGAAAGGGCCCCAAGAGGACAGCGCTCGTAGAAAAGTCAGTTTGCTTATCAAAGTTAGTTCTATGTAATACTTTTTCTAATGTTTTATTTAATCTTATTTTCATTATCTTAACTGCGTGTGTTTCTTCATTTGGCTGGGAGGATTCACATTGCAGTAAATCATGCAGCACATTTTTTTGCCTTCTGACATTTATTCTACATTTTTATTCATTTTAAAGTCACCATTTTTCATACAGCTACCAGGTGAATTCCAGCTCCCATTTAAATCGAAGTGTCCCAATGACTGTAGTAGGAATTGAATCAAACCTACATTCCCTATGCCATGTCAAATTCATAATCTTTATCCTTAAAATTTTCATCCTTTGAACACTTGCAAGACCACCCTTTAGTTGTTCCTTGGCAAAGCCTTTTTTTTATACCCATGTTCATCTTCCCATGAAAACACCTGCTGTCATTCTAAATACAGTATTTAGCTCTTCACGTAGAAGATATTGTGGCAACAAATTAATGACCAAGAATGCAGTTTTCAAGCTATGTGCATCTTTGGTCTCATCTAAGTTATTCATTCTGCAGTTTACGTGATTAAAAAGCTTTTTTTAAAAAAGGAATTAAAATAATTGTCATCTGTAATTACGTAGGAGAACATGCACTTGAGAAAACTTCAAACTCACTTTGTGATACCAACGTAGGAAACACAATGATGAAGAGGAAGTCTTTCACAACCAGACATTACCCCATCAATCAGTTTGCAGTCAGGAGAAAAATTGACTTTGTCATGATATGGTTCTTAAAGCAAAAGTAATAAATTCTATAGAAACAGCAAGCCTACAGCGTAGCTAATTTATTCATTATCCACCCCAGAAAAATAATTAAGTCATGCTTTCTTTCCTGGCTCTTCATTACAGTTTAGCCTTTTTCTGCAGCAGTCAGTGAGTGAATGCTTATTAAAATAAATTAACTGCAAAACTTTTAACTCTGTCTTAAAGAAAAACTAATCCACTTTTCTAGTGGAAACAACATTGATGAAATAAACCAAGTTTCATGCCGAGACAACTAATTCCTTTAGCCACAGTTTCCAATCTTAAATCATGTTGTATCTGTATTAGTTTGAGAAGTATATAATGAGCTGTGAGTTTATCATTGGTATTAACCTCTTTCTGTATGCATTTCAGGTTTTCAGCCTGGGTGATTTTAGTGATGGAATGAAATCACTGCATAGCCTATAGATATCCTTGTACTTGTGCATCCTTTTTTTCAGCATGCACACACACAGCCATTCAGACATACTCTCTTATTCCTCTGATCCAGCTGTTTCAGACAGGAAGGAACTTGACAGGAAGGAATTCATCTGTATCAAGCAGACTCACAGGTACTACATGGGAATACCACTTTAAGAAAATAGGTGTTTACAATCTTGCTCATATTTCATATCAGAAATATGGAATGAGAACATTTAAAAAAACATGAACCTGATCCACAGACAAGCTGAATTAATGAAAACATTCTCTCAAACAGTTTTTGTTTCACATAAAAACAACATTGCATAAGGCCAAATACTGCAAAATGGGCAAATAAAGCTGAAGGGATTGTCACTATGTGACCTATGTAGAGTTGCCCACATCATTACTTTAAAATATATATAGGTTCATACTTTAAAAAAAAAAAATTCTTTAATGTCACCAGCAGTAATCAACCAACATTTTACTAAGTAAAGTAATCTAGTGATGAGTCAATCAGATCACACCTATATCAGCTCTCGCAACAAAAGAAATAATAAGAATTTGATGTAAAATAGTGATTAAATTAATATAATAACTAAGCCAGGGATAAATCCATCACCCCTTCCCAAGACCAACCTTGTCACAGGGC
Organism: Pardalotus punctatus; assembly: GCA_013400915.1. Classification (NCBI taxonomy): domain Eukaryota; kingdom Metazoa; phylum Chordata; class Aves; order Passeriformes; family Pardalotidae; genus Pardalotus; species Pardalotus punctatus. The sequence goes on from VZTX01008100.1 coordinate 1,422,940, forward strand.
ATCAGAGGGGCTGGCTGATGCAGAAGCACAGCTCAGCAATAACTGCAGCCTGAGGGTGCCGACATCCTCTGCACACACAACAATCCCCTGTGCACTTGTGCACTTCCAGTGGCTCTGAATATTTATAAAACCCTCAGCCTCATCTTCAGCACCCCATTCGGCTCCTCTGCCCCAGGAAGAGCATTTTTCTAAAGAAGCCATGTACATCATGGATCTCAGTCCCTCTAGTCCCTCATTACCAGCTGCCAGAGCTTCCCAGGATGGCACAATACCACGGCACGGAGCAGCCAAACGAGCTGCTGCTTGAGCCTGGCTTTGTCCCAGTGCACAGGAACCATTTTGATGGAACAGGGCAAAGAAAACACAAAAATCTCCTCTGCCACACACGTTGATGGGTCCAACCACGCCGCATAGGAGGCGAGAAAATCTGCAAGGGGCGACTCTCAGATTACAAAGAGCATTCATCAGGCAGGGCATGCTCTCAGCTACGGCTAATTCAGTGCCAAACAACGGAGTACCTGTCGGGCCTTGGCGACTGCTCCATCTTCTGGGCTGCCCGAGTCCTATGGGGCTGGGGCAGGGAGCACAGGGATGGAGGATATAGGGTCTGTGAGGGGCAGGGAGCACAGGGATGAAGGGTATAGGGTCTGTGAGGGGCAGGGAGCACAGGGATGAAGGGGTATAGGGTCTGTGAGGGGCAGGGAGCACAGGGATGAAGGGATACAGGGTCTGTGAGGGGCAGGGAGCACAGGGATGAAGGGTATAGGGTCTGTGAGGGGCTGGTGCTGTCCCTTTGTCCCCCAGGGCGGGCAGCCAACGCTCTGCCTTCCATAGTCTGCAAGACCATCCCATGCAATAACCCCTCAAACTTCCTGTTTAAAAACGCACAGGTGCTGCAGAACTGGCAGAACAGAGGGAGAAAACATTCTTTATTGTCACTTCCCCCCACACGCCCCTTTCCATCGCTCCCCTTCCCTTTCTCGGCTCAGCTCCTTTGATCCCCGCCAGGCTGCGAGGGTGGGAAGGGAACGTGTCTGGTGTGACGGAAAACTCCTCTTTAGACAGGAGCTCACTGAGGGACGCTGGCTAAAAGAAGTGTTCTACATCTTGTATTGATAATATCTTTGGTCTTTTCTTTCCACTCTGGTTATGGCTGTATCACATAAATTCTGCCTATCTGTAATTTCTTTTTACATTATAACATAAGCATATAAGGAACCAAAAAACTAAATCAATTGAAGAAAGTCTTTAAAAAAAAAAAAGGGATTGTTCTATATTTACACCAGTGAATTATTCAGAGATGGTAGCTTACCTATTTCTGGCAAACAGCAGGGGCTATGACAGAACTGCTTCAGAATTTTTTGTTATAGTAATATATTTAGTTCTTCTAAGAGCTGAATAATAGAAAATGTATGTCCTTCATGTATTGATGCAGTAGTGAAGAAATTTACAATTTTCTGGTATTAACTTGGTGTTAATATTTTCTGGTGAAAATCTTCAGTTATATGTGCGTTTCCATAGGAATATTTAAATTTGGTTTATATGATATAATTTTATCTAGTGACAACTGGAGGCCTCTAATAAACTAAACAAATGAAAAAATATCCTCTCTCTAGTTGTTTTACTAGATAGTCTTACATCGATGACAACATATTTAATTTGATATATGGCACTGGCTTTCTGTTCCTTAATTGAATAACCATAAATCTTATCATTAATTAGCCCTCAAGGTAAAACATTTTGTTTATAATAGCTATAAAAATCTGTTCTTGTGTATACTTTTCAAAGTATTATTTTTCAGCATAAAGTAAAAATTATTAGTTTCTGGTGGACTGGTGTTTTCTCAGCCCAGGTTCTGAGTGGAAGCAGATAGTACAGAGAAGGACAAGGTAGTAGGGAATTTTTTATAATGCTTTGGTCAGAATATGTTTTGAAAGGGAAGTGGTTCTAGGAACTTGGTTATTGACACTGGGATGAAGTCCTGAAAAAAGGATTTCTCTGCTTGCTGAGTGACCATTCTGTTTCAGCCTGGTTTATACACCTAAATAAAACAAGAAAGGCACGGGCCACTCATAGACTCAGGTCTGGGGAATCCAGAGCCTCCCTCTGGAGTCTCTGATGTGACTCAGAAGGGACCATATGGAGACAAGTTTCCAAATCAGGCACTTCAGACAGAGTGGCTCACTCCCGTTATGACTCAAATTTTGTGTGAACACATTTTCAGGAGTTTCAATATTATGATTTCCAAATCATAATAGCAGCCATATTTCACACAGATTGAATCTCAGCTGTGTTTCTAAAAGGCTCCAGCAATTTTCTGTCTTTGGTCTTCCATTCTTCAGGACTTGAAATGCCTGAACTCTAGCACAGATGTCAGTCCAGGGCTTTAAGGGAAACAAAATGCAGTTTCTTCTTTTTTAAGCTCTTTTTTTTTTTCATCTCCGTGCTCCCCTCCACTGGATTCTGCCTCCATAAAAAGGACTCTATCTAAATAGGTGCTGAAGGGCTGTCCTGAAGGCCACTCAGCTGGTGATGAATGTTTATTTCTCACAAAACTAGTACTTCTGACTTGTTCAAGTGGATGCAAGTCCCCCTGCTTCGTACCTAGCTAAATGAGGCAAACCCAATACTTGAAAGAGTCTGTCCTTCACTGTCTTATGCAAGCATTCATTAATGATACTTTCTTCAAAATAGAAATTATTTTCCTTTTTTTGAGTGCCATTAGAAAATAGAAATTAGCTGTTTTGATACTGTAACTTACAATTCTAAATACTTTCAAATTAAGGGACATGCTGTACATTTTCAATGAACTAATGTGCAATTTGTAACAAGTGAAATATATCAAATGAAAATGATTTTGCAGTGATCTAAACCCAATTAACCTCAAAGAATGTTATATGAACATAGACTGTGAAAGATTTTAATTATAGCTGTAAATGCTATGCAATTATTGACCAAGTTTGGCAGAGATATTTTATGTTGCCTACTGTTACTACGTACTGTTAGCTTTTTAATTTGGAAGCAGAAAAAATTAATGTCAAATCACACTGGTAATTTGAAGAGTCATGGATTGAATACTTGTTGACCACTTGAAATAATAATTCAGGCAGTCTTTCCAAAATGAAATTTCCTTTAATAAAAAGGAAATAAACCCTAACTATTACACTACAGGTGTGTGCTTGAAACAAAATTAAATTAAAATATATTAGTAAAGGAACAGATATCAAGTGCCAATTGTTGTTTCCAATTATGAAAATGTTTGTTAGTAATCTCATTAGTCTGCTTAGAAGTTGTCAGTTATGTAGAGCTCTCTGGCAGTCTGAAACTGTCGTTTCAGGAAAGACTATGACCTGAAGATGATATTTTTATAGCAGTTGGATAAGGTGCAAAATTTTTCCTACCATTCCTCAATACATAAAGTTAGAGATAAAACAGTGGAATGCAGACTTTCATGCTTGTAAATACATTTGTTATGACTTTATGCCGTTTAGATATTCAAATAGATAATACAAATCATCTTCATTAAAAAAAACCCCTGTGTATAAAATTGTAGGTGTAAGAAAAAAGAATTTAAGAAGAAAACCTCTCTTTTTTTTTTTTTTTTTTAGAAGAAAAATCACTTCTCTGCATTCATTTGCTGTGTAATTTAAACACTCACAGAAGTACAATAGTATTCCCATTTTACAGACAAAAATGAGGAAAAGAGAAATTTAAACATTGGAATAAAGGTTCTGCTAAGGGATTCACTATAAAGCTATGTTCTTTCTATTAAGAAGCTGTGGACATAGCACGTATTTTGTGCTTTCATGTTATACAAAGCTCTTCTTGGCCTGCACAAGGTAATGCTGCATTTGACACAGAAACAGAATAATTTAAGTTGTAAGGGACCTCTGGAGATCATCTGGTCCAACCTCTCTCTCAAAGCAGAGCCAGCTTTGAAGTTAGAGCAAGCTTCAAAGTTAGACCAGGTTGCTCAAGGTCATATTCAGTCGAGTTTTGAATATCTCCAAGGACAGAGATTTCACAACCTCTCAGGGCAACCTATTCCAGTACTTGACCACCCTTATTTTGAAAAAAATAATATTTTCTTATATCATGTTCCAGAGTTAGTTATATAGTCTTCCAGCAGAAAAGTCCCATCTCATGAGGTAAAAAAGAAACCTTTAAACTAAGTCCGTTTCTTCATCTTTTTTGGTTTTTTTACTCAAAGAAGGGTGATATTGACTGAAGAATGCACAAGAAAATATTTGGTAGAACAGAGCCGCTATTAATTTGCTATATACTACTTTTGGAGGTCATCTATGCTTGAAAGACATTTTTTCTAGTGATTGTGTAGAGCCTGTGTTGCCATTATCTATGTATTCTTGTGGTTTAATAAGTTAATTAAACCTGGTAAACAGCATTCAGAAGCAACGAATTTGAAAATATATTCATAAAGATGGGGTTTGATCTCTTATTCAGCAAATTTTTGCCCTTGGAAGAATGGAGTCTTAATGATCACAAAAAGCCATTTGTCTGCAGGGCAAAAGGTTTGATCGGTGGAAAATCATCAGCAGAGAAGACGAAACAATAGATTTTACGAACTTCTCTCCAAAAGGGGCAAGCATGATCAATAGGCAAATTGACTGCTTGACTGGAACAGATTGATATCAGAGGGAAAACCTTGGCCTGAAGGCTGAACAGAGAGGCCCACAGGAGGAACCTAGGACACCTGAAAGATCTGATCACAAACCAAAGCATTCTGTGGATAATGAAACGGAAGGAAGCTGCTTGCAGGGTTGTGTTTTTCCATCCTTTGATCTATCTGCCACGTTTTGCTTGTGAGAAAAAAAGCAAATGGATAAAAATTTAATACAATTTTTCCATTTTATTTAGTCCACCTACCTCTAAAGAATAAAACAAGGTGGACTGTTTCAAGGAACATACTTTTATTAGAAGGGTTACACATAGATGGAGTCTAGGTTGGTTAGAGTAAGAAAGTTCTGGCATGAAATACTTTAGTAAATGCTCAACTAGAACCTAGAGGAATATTCATTATAAAATTTTATGCCTTCCCATAGTAAATATAAATAATCTAATTAAAACTGTACTCAAGTATTTAAACAATGGCATCAAACCCCATCGTGTAGCAAGTCAAAAGCTGTGGAAAAAGGCACAGAAAATTTCTGGCATTCTAAAGTTCCTCCTGACTTGCCTGAATTGAGTCTCAGTACCTTGCAATACATCTGTAAAGGAACAGAGCCTTTATTCTCTGCTTTCTCTTCTGTCCTGAATCTCTTTATTTCAATATGCCCATCATTACTCTGTTTAGGGTGCTTGATCAATCTTAGGAGACTTATTCTCTATGTAAAATTTTTGCTTACTTCTGGACTTAGCCTTGTACACTGTGATTTTTCTGAAAGGACAATAAAGCAGAGGGTTATTGGGATGGGGGCAGGGGGTGTATTTTGGATTCTGCTTTTCAGTAGGTTCTTATGTAATTCAAAACATTTTCAGCTGAAGTACTAACTTCTTCCATCCCTGATGCAGTTAAAGCTGCTTGCATCATTTTTATTATATAGTCCTCAGAGTCTAAGGTTTAGGACCTTAATTTGAGTTTGACAGATCAGCTTAAATTTTACTTTGAAGGGAGAAATAAAAAAAAAAACAACAAGAAAAACCCCCACCCACCATGAACTGCATGAGCATTATAATAAAATAACCTTGAAGAGACAACTTAATTAGTATTTAAGTGATCCTGAATTACAATGAAATTCCTATGGAAATGTGAACAACCACCTGCATATCAATTAAAGTCACAAGATCATTGCCTTTACAGTAAATACAATTTCGTTCATAAAAACTGGATTTCTTAAGGAATATATCATCAGAAGATAATACATAATTTCAAAGATTTAACCACCTAGGAATGCACACATGGCACATTGGTTTATGGGAAGGACTGGCAATAAGCAAGCCCTAAGTGTTGGTATGAGCTGAGTTTATGCAGAATAACCTTGAAAAAGTCATTTTCACCTGCTTGTGCTTCAGCCAGCCCAGCTGGAATAGTGCATAAAAAGCAAAAGCCAATTGATAAGCAGATGCTGCTTTTAAGCTGGCCATTAACGACATACATGAATTTCTGACATGTGTAATTTCACACTGAAGGCAGAAAGGGTGACTTGTATTGATACCTCTTCTATTTTTGATTGTGAAGTTTTTTATTTGTTTGTTTTCTAATACATATTTGGGTTAAATATAGGGAAAGAATATTTTTAATGGAGATCTGTTATTCACCGCTCTGTTTCTGCCCCTTTCTTTATCATCATAGTAAGGTGTTTTGCTAACTACAGAGAAACAAAATTCTCAATGTCATGTTGAGCCCGGAAGCCATCCCGACATTAGCACCAGCACGATGATTCACACTACAGACGAAGCCTTGCTGCCCAAGGGACTCACTGTTTTCTCTTTTTCCTGAGATACCTCTGCAACAGAGTTCAGTGAACTCTGAAATCAAAGTTGGAGATAAGCAAACACTCAAACAAAAGAAAACCCTTCCAAAACAGAATAGCTGCTGGAGACACAAACCCAAACCCATTCTCCTCTCAGGTTCTGCAGCTAAGCCAAGGGTCTGCCTTTCTCTCCTATGCTCAGTTACTTCAGGGACTACACAGTGAAGCAAATTCTAATCTGCTTGAATGAAAACTGGGAGAAATATAAAGAAAACAAAATATATGGGTTTTTTAACACTTCAGTGGAATTTATTATTAAAAAAAAATAGAAAAAAAATTCTGCCCTTTCCTAAAAAATTAAAAATATTAAAAAGTGAAAGATAAGAGGCAGCTGCAACAGAGGAGGCAAGTAAGGAACATGATGGAGATCCTGACCTGAAATTACAGAGCTGCTAAAAAGGGCTTTCTAGATTGGTGGCAAGTGGTTTGGGGTGAGACATTTTGGAACAAAAGAAAGGAGACTTCAGTAGGTTTATTCCAGGATAGACTGGATTTCAGTAAGGGTGAAATGCATCAGTGATCTTCTGGGGATAGCAAAAAGAAAAAGCGAGAAAAGGTAATGAGGCATATGGCTTTCCTGTCAGTCTGGGAAATGATCTTTCAATATGTGGAAAAGTGAATTTGATCCCAATGAATATGTGCTATAGATTATTAGGGAAAAATAATATGACAGTAAAATAGATGTGGTAGAAAGTGCCCCCCCATCTGTTCCCCCCCCAATAGTCTTCAAATTTGGTATTAAAACCATTATGAATGCACAATTGGATCAGTCAAAAAAATGAAGTAAATTAAAAAAGAAAAAATTTATCAGGGAGGAAGGAAGGGAGTGATGCCCAGACAGGAAAAGAAACACACTGAGTTCAAACCTACCATGACTAATTTGGCTATGGTAAGATGCATTATTAATATGAATTTTAAAGAACTGAAACTTCATGTGTTCATTTGATAACAAACAGCAACAACAAAAATTCAAGTCATTTTAAATAATACATCTCAAATAAGGTAGGGATCAAAATAGTGGTATCTACCAGTACCTATGATAACTGTATTTTTTTCAAGTTTCCAGTTCCATACCTTTGGGCTGAGATATAAAACAATTTCATTCCTCATGACAATTTTTGCAATTATCTCATAGGAGCTGCTGGCAGTGCTGCTGTGATGTAACAAAAACTAAAGTTACCTGCAATAGACATGAATCTTTTAGTAGCTAGAGTAGCTTTGTGACCTGCCTCAATTATTCACAGAATGAATTGGTGATGATGAAGATGATGATGATTCAGGCAGCCTTTTTTTCTCTGTCTCACATTGAGGTCCAATATTGCTTTCAATTGCTGTGAGTTAAATTAACAAAATTCTGTTCAGTGTAAAATGACAGCTACGCTGCAGCACTAGGCTCTCTCCAGAGCTTTCTGAATCTGCTAAAATGTCTTTTAGATGTGCTACAGGGCACAGTGCAAAGTGCTGTAACAAAACACTTAATCAAATGCTTAACTTTAAGCATATGTGCAATACCATCCTCATTCAGCAAAGCAGTAACTAGGTGATTAATGTTAAATAAATGGGGCAAAGTAAAACCATGTGCTTAAAATCTAAGCTTAAATGCTTTCTTGAGAGTAGAACATATAACTCATTTCCTTAAAAGAACCGTATTCCAAATTCTTGACTGAGCAGGCTTGCTGCAGATTGAACAATGTCACACATGGACCTCTGACAAAATCACAGGAGTAGGAACTATTATTTTTCAGCAGAATGAGAAAATGCCCTGTTTCCATGTAGTTAGATGACAAATAAACTAATGAATGGATATTCTTTGTTACCCCCAGTCTAACATAGGGGGAGACTCCTTATGTGTTAAATTTGGCCATACACAATGACACTTCCGGAAAATTGTTTCTCTCAATAGTGAAAAATTGTGCTTAAATTCACTGATTAAGGAGAGGTGCTATAAAAAAGAGATTCTTTCATGGGGCCCAAACCCACTCATGACTAGCAACCACTGGTAACAATACTGTTTCTCTAAAAAAACTGTAAATCTTTCAGTATATTTAATGACAATTCTCAAGATTTGTAGAGCAAAGTACTGTGTTATCGGGTACAAACTTAAGCCTTAATTGTCATTTGGACTTCTACTTTCAGTAAAGATTTTTCTTTTCCCTTGCATTTCCACTCCTAGATAAGTAGGTGTTTGTTCATAAACTGGCATGAATTGTTCTGACCAGGTTTAATTTCTTTTTTTAACTGATTAATAATTTATAAAATGTTATAGTATGGCTACTTTGTTTCTATTCCTTAAACCAAATTTTACTCAGTACAATTCTCAGTTCTCTGAACTGCTACCACATTTTTTATAAATTAATATATACTGGGATATGCATAAGTAAGGGGGGTTGGGGAAAATGTAACACACCTCTGCCACCACAATCTCAATATATTTCAAACATGCATCTACTTCTCTTAAAAGCACTCTGCACAGTAGTTCTAAAGACAGGCCACTAAAAAACTTGAGTGCTTACAACTTAGAGTGTTACTAGGTCCACTCAATTATCCTTTAATCTGAAATCTACAACACTATTTCAGCACCTCCATTGTGCTTTGTGACTCCAGCCCCTTTTGTGCTGAAGCTTAATTGCACTCCCAATACTGTGATTGCTCTCACATTTGTATTATTATGCAAAATAAAAGAGGCAAAGTACAGCTAGTATTTTAAAAGAAACAAATTAATAACAAGAGATTGTGAAGGTCCTTCTTATATATATTTTTTTTCACTATGTGGTGATCAAGCATTTTAGAATGTGTTTTGTTATTGGAAATTCTCTTTGAAGTCTTCCTATTTATTTATTTTTCAGTCCACTACAGTCCAAAACCAGTTCATTTTGAATTATGGATTTGCTGTAAAATTAATACCGGAGGCGTTCTGTGTATGTGACTGATACAGGTGCACACTCATGTGTCCAAACTCCAGTAGGTAACATCAGTGTCCAAGAATTCCCATTTAAAATCTGAATAGTCTGAATAATATGCCTTATTTTCTTAGTGCAAGAAACAGGAGTTCATAAAAACCTTTTTTTACTCCATCCTTCCTTATTAAAACACAGCTATACTACAAAGAACTGCAGCATTCTGGAACATATTGTGATTTAGAATAATATACCTATACTGTCTGCAGCATTAAACTTTCATTCCCACTGGACAGAAAATTGTTTTCTCAGAGATTACAGATCCTGAGAAGTAGCAGTTTTATTTTTATCCCAGAAAAGAAGATACTGGTATTTTCTTTAAGACTGGAAAATCTTCACATTATTCTTTAACATGTTGAGTGACCCCATTGTAGCTGTACTTTAAAAAAAAAAAAAAATCATTCTTTAGCCAATGAAGAATAGAACAATATTAGATTGAAACATTGTCTATTCAGAATTTCCCTTTATTTTAGGGGTGGGAAAGATTCATTGTCCAAATGCTACATAATAGTCTGAAGGACATGCTTCAGGGAACACAGTGGGTTGGGAGACATGGATGCAGTTCTCTGGTCACTGGTGTATAACTAAGTAGTTCAGAACTATAGTTTGCTTCAGGCCTGCCTTGCAAACAAATGGGAGGCTGGGAATTACAGCACATCCGGTACCTTTTGGAACTTCCAAAGAAACACTTTTCCCATGTTTTAAGTAACAATGGCAGATAAAGACTGTCAACTTAATGTCATGGCAGATTGGAGGTGTCTATTGTTCTGCTTTCAGACAGGCATGGCTCGTCCAGCTGTGGAGCTGCTTAATCTCTGTATGATACAGCTTTGGTTTTCTCTGTGATATAAACACATTATCATGTACAGACCTTGGCATCTGTCAGCTGGAGCAGGAGCATCTCAGAGGTGCCATTATGTTTAATTCAGACATTTCTTAAAGCTAGAGAAGTGGGAAGTGACCAAATTTTGTAGCCTTATGCTTTCAGTAATTTTCAAAAATTGTTTTACAAATACTTGCAAAGATCATGGTTTATGTGCTAAGGGCATTCCGGACAAGATTAAAGTAACAGTGAAGAGATAGTAATATATAAATTTGATTTATTTTAAAAGTTTTAAAGTGCTTTGAAGTGTGATCAAGGCAACTAAAATTCCTGAGCTAAAAACACCAACTTGATTCTTAGATCACTGGGATGATATGAAAATTACCTCATGAATGTAGGGGAAGGTGCTATAAATACTAAGAGTAAAATAAAAGAGTGGTGAATATCAGCTGCGCTTCATGGATGTTTCAGTGAGTGCTGATGAATTTGTCTAACAAATCAGTTTAGTTTTAAACTGCATTATGAAAGGTCATTGAGCAATTTTATTTTTACATTGGCCCACAGGCTCAAACAGTGAACTAGTTAAAAAGAAAAGTACTTCTAAAATAAAGTATTCCTGTGAAACCCTGTTGCTGAAATGGACAAGATTTGCACAACTCTAATTGCAATCATTGCACTGCAGGTTGCTGATTATTTTATACTGATTTGTATGATACACAGAGAAATTCTGAATATGTTGAGAGCCATGATTGATATAATAAATTGATTGATATAATAAAATACTGCATCTGCTTCCATGAAGGAAATAGTATCCAGTTAGCTTCTGAAGCAACTCAACATATTGCAAAAATATGCAAAATAAGATTAGAAAAGTTCTTTTAAACTAGCAAATAATTATATTAACTTATTTGAAATATTAACATTGAAATGGACCTTTTACTTGCTTGACAGTCTTCATAGACATCTGTGAATGTGGGCAAACAGCTTTGCAATTGTTTGACTCAGTGCTTGGGAAATACCTAAGAAAAAAGTGAGGGCTTGAGAGACTCAGCTTTTTCCTATAACTTTTTCAAATACAGATTATTTTTTGATTATTTTTTCCTAATATTTTAGGCCCAGATATCTTCTCCTCAGTTTTAAGGCCCCTAAAATGTCATCCTCTCTTTTGGGTTTTGAAATTCCTCTTCCTTTCTTCTTTCATTGCTGGAGTTGTGCTGAATCTGACAGGACAGAGGTTTGTCCTTCCAGGTGTAGACATATTACCCCACATCCTGAATGCATGGAAATGCATCAGCACAATCATGTCCCCAAGATAACCAAACATTTCTGCAGGATGTGATCAGACCATGAAGCTGCAATCTTCTAGTTAATTGAAATCCACAAAAATCTGTAAAACCTTCATTTTGTTCTGTAAAACCTTCATTTTATTCAGATGCTCGGAAATCAATTCTGTTGCTCTGTACAAAGTCAGCCAGGCTGGATTTAGATCATACCTTGACATTGGGCCAGAGGAAGGTTCTGCGCCTCTATCCACCCTCATGAGACTCCACCTTGAGTGCTGCATCCAGCTCTGGGATGTCCAGCACAGCAACAGCATGAACTTAGAGCAAGTCCAGTGGAGGCCGCTGAGAACAGAAGAGGGATGGAGCAAATCTCCTATCAGGAAAGGCTGGGAGAATTGGGACTGTTCAGCCTGAAGAAGAGAAGGTTTTGGCATGACCTAATTGTGGCCTTCCAGTGCCTGCAGGGAGCCTACAAGAGACGTGGAGAGGGACTTTGTATAAGGGCCTGGAGTTACAGAACAAGGGGGAATGACTTTAAACTGAGAGAGGGTTTAGATTAAATATTAGAAAGAAATCCTTTATTGTGAGGTTGGTGAGGCAGTTGAACAGGTTGTCCAGACATTTTGTGGCTGTCCCATCCCTGGAAGTATTCAAGGCCGGGTTGAACGAAACTTTGAGCAACCTGGTTTAGTGGAAGGTGTCCCTGCCCAGGGCCAGGATTTTGAACTAGATGATCTTTAGGGTCTTTTCAAACCTAAACCATTCTGTGATTCTATAAGAGGGCTAAACCCAAACTTAGTCCTCAGGCCAGTTTTAATTATCACTGTCACATAATGTGGAGAGGTCACTAAATTACAAAGGGGACTAAAACTTCAGTTGTCTACACTGTCTATTTGCTTTTTACTGTAAATGTTGAAGGAAATCTCTCAAAAGACTTCAGCTTCTGACCTTTGGGGGACATCCACTTATGTTAGGTCAATAGTTTTGTCCAGAACTTATGCAAGATGAATTTGAACTTCACTCAATGTCTGGGGTAAAAAAAGTCAATATTAAAATACCCACACGCTTCTCATCTTTTGCAAAAGAATTCAGGGTAGCTATGGCCTTACACTCTACCAAACTAGACACAAACAAAGATCAAGTGTTTTGTTTCTATAGAGATGTATCTTTCCTTAATAAGGGAAAAGATAAGTTATTTGTACAAGGAAGTGCAGTGTTTTCTTCCCAAGTGAACAGGAGAGAAAGGACTTCTAATCTCAGCCCTTAGAGAGGTAACACAATATATTTTCCATTAGCCACTCAGTATTCCTTGTAAATGTTCTGCCAATGCTTACATCTGCTCATCAAGTTTTCACCAAATGCCAGAGCACTCTATTCCAATACATGACTAAGCGACAGAGGTTTCTCCTGATAAAAGAGGAAATCTTTAGTGAGAACAACATAACTGGTAGCCTGCCAACAATGGGAACAAGAATATCAGGCTTTCATCCCAGCAGGTGGATGTAATGACTTTGCTAACTCCTTTAGAAAGTACAGTTCCTTCAAACATTATATTAGTTCTTGTATTTCCCGAAGATGCCCATGGGCAGTACATTTAGAGACAGACTCTGACCAATATCCAGGCTTTGCATGAAACATCATTAGCAGATATCTGTGTTACAAAGGAGCTGTTCCTGTGTCAGTGCACAAGAAACATCTCATCCATATGGGCCACGGTGCAAAGACCACCCACAACTGTGCTGCTCAAATGCATTGAGAATTTTGTGCTTTGTGAAGCAGCTTCCCTAAAGGGAAGTCAGCTCTGGTCTTGTCTCCTTCCTTCACTGACTTGGAGACCGCATCAAAGAGCTGTACTGGAGCTCAGCAGAGCTGGGCAGACACGAGCAAATCCCAAATGCCCTCTTAGGAGGTACCAAGTCTCTCTCAACAGAGCACTCCTTCCTGGCCCTAGCAGGATCCTGTGTCAGAATGACTACAGATGATTTCACTGACTGCAAGACCCTGTCTCAAATACAATTGCTCATTTTGGAAGGAACAAGGAGCATTTTGTTTATTTCAGCTGAGGAAACAACAAAAAAGAAAACTTTAAGAATAGCACGAATCTTTTGATAGCATTGAAACTAGCAGTTATTTCCCCTGGATTGATTCAATTGGATCATTAAATTTCTTTTGTTGGGTTTAATAGAGAATGATTGAAAAATCAATGTATACATGCTTGAGATCATGGAAATGATGATATGTCAAAATGTCAGAGGGGCTGAAGGGGTAATGATAGAGTGTGGAAGAAAAGTCTCCCTTTGACTGCTCTACTTGGAAACTGAAAGGCTGAAAGTTTCTCACTAAACACTGTCTTTTACTTTTTGAAGCATTTGACATTCATTGTGCCTCAATACACATTTTTTTAAAAAGAAAACATTCCCCAAGGAAATCACAGAAATTATTCTTCCATACCCAAATGGAAGTGACAATAAATTGGTAACTCTTTCAAGTATATTTCAGCTACATGTGAAGTCACATATGATAGTCAGATAATAAATTCAGTGATGACAAAAAGTAGTAATTGTGGAGTTTACATAGTGGTTGCTGTTGGTGGCAGGTATTTCTAAAATTTTAAGATAAGTGTGTGTATTTTGTAGCGTAGATTTATAAAAAGTTATATGAATGTCAAAGCTTTAACAAAGTTATCAGAATAAGACTCCCTTTTAACCCCCAGAGTGAGTCCCGGATATTCTTTAAGCTGGAAAAAATGCCTAAAAAAAGAAATATCGTGAACTAATTATGTTTCAGACATTTGCATAGTACTTCAGATCACTCATCTTTAGGTTCTGGCTGATTCTTTTTCTTTTGCAGTTTATTTCAAAAAGATGCTTAAAAATACTAACAAAACATTTTCAGAATTTTTATTTCTAATTTACTGAGCTTAGAATATTGTTTGAAAAATTTTGAGACCTCTTTTGTGACACCAGCGCAGTTTTTGTTTCAAGGTGTTTGTTCCAGCCATTGCAGTTATGGTTAACCCATGCTGTGAAGGAACTTCAGGTGTCCCCTTTAGGCAGTTTAAATTTTCTTTGCTATGTGCCAAGGCAAGAACAGTGAGTGAAGATTCTGCCCATTAAAAATTATTTCCCTGAGATCCATAAGCTGAGACTCCACTGTTAAATTTAAAGGCTATATATAAGCAAATCAAAAACCTGAAGAGGCAAAAAAACAAAGAAAAAACCACCCAGAACCCTATGTAAATATTAATGTATATATATGAAAATGTTATTTAAGTGGAAAAATTTAGATCCTCAACAACATTCTGTTAATTCATAAATTTCCAACTGTTTCCTACAGCCATTGTCCAAATCATAGTTTGGAAGATAATTTCCATTCTACACTTATAGAAAAGTACAGATATAAAGGGATTGTCCCTTTTGATAGGTCAAGGCATACACCCTTATAAAACTGTACAATGAGTGTTCTTTAATAACTTCTCTCTTCATGACCATGCAACTCATATGTACAGTTACAAAATACATTTATTCCCACTTTAAAACTAGAAGAAAATCGTCTTGTGTGACTTCTGATGGTTTATATTATAATAACATTTAAGTCTCAGTACTGACCTCAGACTCCCCTATGATGTGAGCTAATGGAAGAATAAAAAAATAGGTTTTGCTTACAAGAGAGAAGGGGTTGATAACAGACAGAAGGGGGAAAGGAAACCTAATTTTTGTCATAGTTATAGGCTGTATTTCCTACAAGACAGCAACTGAATTTGAGTCAAACATTTTGTAGCCAGGTGACTTTTTTCACTGAATATGGTATTGACTAGAAAACAGAATTTTTGTGTTGAATTGAATAGTTTATTTCTGTCAAATAAAATATTCATGAGGGTAAGAAATAACAAAAGGGTTTAGTTTTCCATTTATAAAGGAGAGCTTTTCAACCTTTTTTTGTACTGTAATTTCTTTGTTTAAAAATAGATACCACTGAAGATACTCTGAAAAATTGAAAGCAAAACAATAATTTTGTTTTGAGGTTTATAGAATAATTTCAGTTAACAGGTTTTCTTTATTTTCCCCCTCTTGTTAAAAACCTTTTGACTCCCAAATCTCACCCTTCTCTTGCTTCTGCATATGATCAGTTTTAAAAAAGCATTTGCCGTCCTTGTATAATATGGAAATGATACCTTTGTTTGCACAGCTCCAACTATGAGCTCACCCATGAGCAGCAGCATGGCAAAACCATGACTTTTTCTTTTTTTTTCTATGAAAGTCTTATGTTATTGGCCAACAGGAGAAGGAATATTCCAGTCTAGGACCCAGTTAATTGAATCATAGTTTATACTTTAGGGACTAACACAGTGATGATGCAGAGTGAAAAGACAGTGCAGCTGCATTTCATAGTGAAAAGACCATAAAGCCACATTGCTGGCCATTGTAAGCATCTGCCCAGACCTGCCTGACATGGAGCTAAGGATGAAACTGAAAATCCAGAAGAACAGATTTTGTCTGATAGAGCAGAAACAGAACCACTGGAATCATGCAAAAAAATACTAACAAAGTATGATCCATTCTAGTGGAACTACAAGCAGATACACAAATTTAAAAAATGTGTATTTAATGACTCAGATATAAGATGATGAAAATATAATCATTTACGTGTGACTGCAGAGACATGGCTCAATCTGAAGCTGTGCAAATCAGACTATTTTAGCTTAGGAGGGAGTAGGTCAATTCCTGCTGTGAGAACCATAGGTGCTAATAACATATTGTGTGCTTCCTGACAGTGTAACAATGAAGGCATGATTAACTTTCCCCTTTTTATTGTTTGGTTTGTTTTGTATTCTGCACCAAATCTGAATGCAAGAATAATTATTCCTTATTTCAGACTCCTAGACGGATGGACTTCTACTAGAGCAACTTTATGAGGTGCTTACCTGCCATTAATTTCTGATGGTTTCTTGGTGATGCTTTTTCCCCTCAGACACATGAAATTACCCTGATCTCCTCCTTTGATGGTCAAGGGTACCCATGTGTGTTTACTGAAGCTTACAAAGATTTTCTGCAGCACTAAAGTCATATAAGTCTCTTGGATCATCATCATCTGATCTTAATTCATACATGGGAAAATATCTACAGCTCTATAAGCTTCCCTTTCAAAAGCAGATAATTGACAAATTATTAATACATTATTCTGCTCTTTTTATGTCCTTGGCAATTTTATCATTGCTTTCAATGAGAAAAAGATCAGAACTTGAGGACCTATGTTTTGTTCCTGGTCATTTAAGTGTAAATTAAAATTTGATGGTAATTTCAGTGAGATAGCAATTGTAACTTGCTTTATATAAAGCAGTTTAGACTGCTTGAAATGTGCAATAAAATGCCATCTAAATAAAGAATAATTAAACTTTTTGAAGCTAGGCATGATCAAAGGGTAAAACTGTGTTTAGTCCCTCTTAACCTCAGTGAATCTTTTTTATTTGGCAGTAAAGAACTTTGTGGTACTCATGCTGCTGTCAGTTATGGTAGAGGTAAATTTGGCCATTTCAGTATAAGTCATGAATAAGAAAAAGCATAAAACATTAACTGACTTGTTTAAATAGACTTTTCCATCTCTGCTTCAAGTACTGAAAGAATCTTGTTAATTTGGTGATTTCTTCACTAAGAAATGGCTCAAAACATTCTTAAAAGGTCCTTTGGGCAGGCATCCAAAAAACCCCTTTAATAACACCTTCTATTTATTCTTTTTTAGTAATCAATCAGACCTCTGAGTTGTCATCATGTCTAAACATTTGCAACTTATCTCACATTTTGCACTCAGCAGTAAGTCTTCACAAAAGACTCAAGAGCTCCAGTCTTGGACAAGCATAATTGAAAGCTACAGTCCTGATTTGATTACAGTTGGTGACAAAAATTGGAAAAAGAAAAAGGTTAGCTTTTAACGTGCACAAAGTTAAGCAGGAGTTCTAATTCAAATAATTGAATGCTAGCATGGTTCATTTACCAAGGGTTGCAATTGCACCGGATTTCTTAAAAATCCTTTTAAAGATATCTTTTATTGAGCTTAAAAGAAAGAATGTCAAATGTGAATTGTTTTGACCATGAGCTTCCTTTTGGGCAACAAGCTATACAAGCTGTAAGTTGCCCAAAAAACCAGAGCTCATAACTACCCACATATAATTCATCCTGCTGTATGCAGCCCTAAGGTGACAATTATTTTTGAATTCCATAAGAAATAGAGGTCTGATATTACGGCTAACACTGAATAGCTGTTTTTTCCATTTTACAGCCTGGAGAAGACCTCATGGCTGATAACAATATGTCACCTCTAATCTTATTTCCTATTCCCAAACTATATTTTCATCAAGATTTTGCATTTTACAATCTGATACAGCACTAGCTTTTTCCATAATTAAAAAAAATAAAAAATTTACCAGGGAGTAAAATGATTGTATGGATTATACTTCCCTTCTTTATTTTCCTTCCCTAACAAAGCTTATTTTTTACCAATATTACTGTGCCAGGGTGTGGGGGTGGGGATAGCAGTAATGGTTTTACCTAAATGTCAGTATATTTTCTAGGAGGAAATTAATTCAAGGGAGACTTTGTAATACTTTTTTAATTCAGTAGAAAGACCTTACCAAATGAATTGAATGTGTAGTTCTATTTTGAAAGATACATCAGTATACTGTGTTTTAATAACATTATATTCAAAATTATATGGAAAAAACCCCCATTTTTACCAGCAACTTATTGTTTCGTAATATTGTCAGTGAAAATATGCTTAACTATAGGAAACGTTTAAGGGCTGATCTATATCAAAAAGGACAAGTTCAGTACTCTGTTTTAAAGGCAATTATAAAATTATAAGTGAATATTTTATTGTAATCAAATACTCTCCTGCCTGAAATTCTCACAGTTCAGGCAGCCTTAGAGCTGTTCTGGAGAGCCCCTAACGTATGTGCTGTTCACAAATGGCCTGAGTAGCAGTCTAAAGCAGACACATGCCCTGTATCTTGTACCCTCCAGGTCAGTCCTGACTATCTGGCAGATCTAAGCAAACATATAGTGCTCCACTTTTCTTTTGAAATTCCATTATGGCACTACTGCATACCTTGACATAACATGGCTCCTTAAAAAGGCACTAAAAGAGCATGAACTTTCATGCACTCTCACAACTAGAAGCAAAGGGAGAAGCAAAGTCCTTAAACACCTACTTTCTCCTTGATAGTTTTGTTTCTAATGTCAATAAAGTTTTCAGCTTTCTACGAAAGATGAATATGGTATGAATATTCATATTCTATAATATGAAGCTAATCCAGTCCTAAATTCCTTAAAAGATAAAATAGAAAAGATAAGGAAGCTTAGACAGATAATTACTTCCTCAATTTTTGTGTCAAGGTATTCGAAAACTTTGCAGAAGAGTCTCATGATGAAAAAGCAGTTGCAGAATCCTTTAAATTCATTATTGCTAACACAAGCCATTTATTAATGGGTAAATAGTATGGCTGCATAGATTTTTATAGAGCTTCTAAACCTATCAGGAACCACATCCTCTCAGAATAAATTTTCACAGCGCTGCAGGTTTGATGCCCACTCACCAGAAACAGCTTGAAAAATAAACAATTAAAAGAAAAAAAGGTGTCAGCGGTTTACACTGTCACAGTTCAGAAAAATCTGAGCCAGCACTGTGACTTTAGAAAATTTTGCAGAGTCTAACTTATGACTTTCATTTATGAAGCTTTAAATTTCTGTTCTCTTAGGACTGACTAAAATTGAGTTGAATTTCTTGAATGCTCATGCAAGCTTATTTTTAATCCATGCATAGAAATAATAATATCAAACTCCTTCTATAATCACTCAAGGTCTATATTTGTGCCTGTTTGCATGCTTATGCACAGATAAATTGTGATGGGAACTTTATGTCTCCAAGAGCCATAAGATATGAGTATGTAATACCTTAAGAGTATGAAGGGAAATTTGAATCTTCCCCAGTGTTCAATACTCCTAACTCCGGTCAACAATGAATGACTACTTCTTCCCCAGTCCCAGGTAATACAAAATCAGATGTCAATTGTGCTGCAGACAAATATGTCCCATGGGGAAAGCAAGTATTGTAACATTTGACACCACTTGTTTTTGGGTTTTTATCTTTTTTTTTTGTTTGTTTTGTTTTGTTTGTTTCTTTGTTTGCTTGTTTGTTTGTTTTGTTTTGTTGTTTTGGTTTTTGTTTTTTTTTTTAAATTAATTCTATGGAGCAGCATATATTCTGATACTTTAAAGACACTTGCCAATCCAGTTACCACTTACAAGGGACAACAGGTAAAACAATTAATCAGCCATTAGCAGTTTTCTATCAATCTACAGAACAGTTTGGGCTTGACTGGTACTTTGTTGTGTAGATGTGTCCAAAAGACATGAACTGAGCTGCACCCTGGGCTGTATATCCCAGCCAGCATGAACTATGTTTGAAAGCAATTTGAGATAACCCTGTATAGTTGGTGGGCTTTATATACTGCTGAATTTCAGCTGACTTCCTGCCGTATCACATATTATATTCACATTAAAACCAAATGAGCTCATCATGATTAATGTTACTACAATGGATACTGAAGGAATTAAAAACTATTATCCACTCATTGTAAAGGGTTGCTGATAATTAGGGCTATTACACAAAAAGGTACATTTTAAGCAATCACCACAGTTAATTCATTCTGCATTATATTATGCAGTGCTGATAACAATGTGTTCTCTTGGCACTCCTGTGGTTCCCACATGTGTGTCCATCAATAACTCATTGTACTGTACCTTCACTGGTTGAGCATCAAGTCACAAACACTTCAATAATGTGCTACCTGTTGCGAGCATTTATTATGCTTTTTTAAAGTTATTTTCTAACCATTAGCAAAACATAGCTATAGAAGCCATTTTCAGTGCTTGGATCACGATGCAAAGATAACTTTAATAAGTATTTTATTAAACAAAAGGAGAATGTGTGCTTAATATGTATGGGCACTTCTGCATATAAAATAGGCCTGTAAGCTTAAAAACCAGAAGTTCACTGTTTGGGAGGCCTCTCATCTTTCATCTCATTTATGAATTCCCTCTCATATTTGTTCTCACCATTTGATGCTTTTTTCTCATATTTTGACTGAAGTCAAGGCAGGAGGTGCATTTTCTAGTAGCTGTGAACAGATAATTCAGAAATATCCATGCTGATATTGAAAGGTCCAATGTGGCAACAATGTTTGTTTAAATTTCACATAATTTTTGGCATGACAAAGAAGTTTGTTTAAGTCTCTCCAGTGTATTTCAGTTGTGCCTGATTGCCTGAGCCAAATTCAAGGTCTGAGGATAGCTGCTATATAAGGTACTGGCTTAAAGTTTCTCATGTTATTTTACCAAAGACAAAACCATATCTCTGGTAGAAACCATCCCATAGTAACCCATGAATAGACCACAGAAAACAGAGCTTTTAGTGGGTCTGACACTATGTTGCTATCAACCTTCCATGGATTAGCTGCTACTTATTTTTGGTAACACTGATTTCATGTTACCAGATTTTGCTGCACAAAAAGTGAAAAAATATATATACATATACATTCTTTTAACACAGAATTTAAAGATATGTGCCACTTAATCTCAATTTCTCCCAAGGAAGATTAAGATTATTATTTTGTTTCAGTTTAGACATATGCTTAATCAATTTCCTGAATCAGGGCTTTAGGAGTTAGACAAAATTTTTAATACATTTCTTTTCCTAGGGAGTGCAAGATTTGCCCTTTAGGTAAGACTTCTTTTTTATTTAGTAGAAGTATAAATCAATTTTATAAATGTCCTTTCACTTGCATAACTGTCATATATTTCTCTCTTCTTTTGTATTTTTGACAGTTTTAACTTGCACAAAGCATCTAGAAATCATGTTTTCAACAAATGTATTCACCTGTGGATGATAAAATGAAAGAGGTGGAGGCTAATAGTACTGAATTATAGGGTGGCAATTCAAAGCTATGAAAAGAAAGTCTTGAGGTCTGCTGAGTGCCATACCCATTAAAATGTCTGTTTCCAATAACTGATAAGAAGTGGAATGTCGGCACTCTGCTTGCTCTTGTCCTCAGCGCTGCTGACAAGCATGCACCAGTTTGGTATTAAGTGTAGAACACTGTCTTTTCTAGCTAGTTCGTAAACTGGAAACGAAGGCTCCCTGTGAAAGAGCAGAGCGTTATAGATTTCAATATCACATTACAAAGTCCCCTTTTTTTTTCATCAATAAACATTTTATTCCTGACAATATTAATAATTTTAAATAATGTAGCTCTTTCCTCTAAGTGAAGGAAAATATAATTTAATTATAATTCTTAAAATATATTTTCTATTGTTGTAAAATCAAACAGTAATAAATCCTGAATCAATGATGAGAAGTCGATCCCTTGGTGATGCAGTTTAACCTTTCTCACTCAGATACATTTATCTATGCAGTCTACATACTACTTAAGCAGAGTCAAAGTATGAAGCTTTTCATCTATGGACTTCAGATTTCAGTTAGATTCTCAGTTTGAAAAAACTGAAAAATGGATTAGTATCTAGTTTGTGTTAATTTAGTCAAAGACTGAAGCCAGGAACAAAAGGTATCTTACGACAGAAAGGACAGGTTTTAAGTTGCACTGTTTGTCAGAAAGGGCTGCCCATTTTTTGGCCTTGTGCATATACCAATGTTGAAACAACTGCAAAATTCTAAAGCACTCCAGCATTCCCACACTGCTTGCTCAGTAAGCTTTCTGAAAACATCACAAGGGAGCAGGCTGTCTCTTGTTTTGTACTGTCAGTGCTACTATAGACATCATCTCAGTGTCTATTTGCATCTTTCTTCAGCCTTAACGCCTTTCCAACATTCGCAGAAATCAATGGAGTCAATGGCTGAAAGGGGATGTCATTTTTAGAAGCCTCAGATCTTGTCAAAATGCAGTGTGGAGGCTGGGAAGGAGTGAAAGTTGTTTGTTTGATGGGATTTTGTTTTCAGTTTGTTAAAATAATCTGTGAGGAACAAGAGAGATCGGCCAGTACTTTAGCTTGAGCTGCTGGTAGGCTACATTCTGCTCAGGACCCCCATGCCCTGCTTAAATAAGGTAAAGGTGCTTTACAACTACTGAACCTAGGTCAGAGAAAGGTAGCGGAATCTGCTCTGTGAAAATGTGCTGTGTAGTTTGCAGTAAATACATTTCTAGACTTCTTAATTAAATAGGAACAACACTCTTGTATAGCAAAATTTAAAAGCAAGCTGTTTATAAATATGTACTTACAGAAAACCTAATTTGAGGAAATACTACAATTTCCTCATTAATGATGCTTTGTCATTGTGTGCTTAAATGCTCAGATCTTTATTTTTCTTTCAGTACATTGTTTCCAAGCTGAATTCATTCCAGCTTTGCAGATTTCAAGTGAAGACATTTTTGAGGCATTTGAGTGCAAATTAAGTGTCTGCAAAATGACAGCAAATGAGAGCGCTTCAATAAATTTATAAATGAGTGAATACACATTTTGCCAACATTTACATATACATACCCACACAAGCACACACAATCGCCTTCAGTGTAAGAATATGTATGAGCAATTTCAACAGAAAGAATAGTTTATTCTGGAAAATAATAAATTGTTGAAATGAAAGGCTCTGAACAAAAACATTTCACAGCCAAATAGAGAGGCCCACTGTGTTGACCACTTATTCAGCACCAATCATTTGTGCAAGTAAAATTTCTGGCTGGACTATGGATTTAGAGCAACAGATATTGAAACAATGCCACCCACTACTACAGAGCTGTAATAGTCCAGTAGACTTTGTAAAGAATCTCTTTCCCCACAGAAGTCTTTGCAAAATAATCTCTTTAGAAACAAATCCATTTGCATCAGATGTTTTCTTCTTCATAAGTAAAGACATTTGCATGAGAAAAAGGTCTTTGATTTTGAAGAGTCCAGATATTCCCATAGTTTATTCCCTACTTGAAGTCATAATTCCTGCTTTGTGACATCATTGTTTATTACAGTGAAAATGTCTATTGTTGAGGAAACAGGGGCATTAACTGCAGTCCTGCTGATTCTGAGAGTTGGGGGGAAGGAGATGTAACTTTCAGTGGGTGCACTTTTTCACTTGCTAGCATTTCTGCATGGTTTTTTGCTTTGACAACAGTGTCTTCCAATGCAGTGCGTTCAGCCTCCTGAAAAAGATTTTGTATGTGTAGGCGGGAAATGTGCAGAAATATATATACAAAGAAAACCAGGTATTCACAACTGTCTCCCCATTGTTTATTAAAATAAATAAATATATAGACACAATTTGCTCATTTTTCATCCAGGCAAAATGAGACAGAAAGAGACAGACAATGAGAACACGGATCAGATATTGAGCATAGTGATGAATTTTGCTGTAATTCTGGACGTCACCCAAGTATTGATGAAGGATTCTCTAAACTAGAGTTAACCAACACTTTTATGGCAATTGAGTATGGAAATACTAATACCTGGTTAGTATTTTGCTTTTAACTCTCTCCTTAATTTAGACATTTTAACCCTCACAAATGTTTCAGCTTGGTTGCAAGATTTTGTCAATATGTCCTTGCCACGAATTGTCCAGTCAATTGCATGACAATGGGTAACAAAAGATGAAAACCTTTCCCTATAAACCAACAGTTTTTCCTATTTGGAAATACATATAGCCATTCAACATATTCATATTACTCAAAATGTGGGACTATAGCTGATAGCAAAATGTTACCCTATCCTGTAAATTTTGGCCTATTTTGAGGATTTAGTGAGGTACATATATATTTCTGTATATAGTTGACTTCTATTAACAGAGTGGTTAATAGATTCTATTAACACTTCATCTATTAACACAGTGGGCAGCAAAAGACTTAAAAGAGAAGTCCCAGATCATCCTACACAGCCTGCCATTTCAGGTGTTAATTTGACTGAATCCCATTTGTAAATCGAGCACACTCCCTCTGAAATGCAGATATTTGTACTTTACTACTCCTAGTAGGAAACAGAACCAAAATACAAATATCATAGGCTTCCCTATTTCTATGTTGCTGATGTCTTCAGCAGAAATAACTCTTTCCTTCCCTCTACCTTTCCACTACACTCATTCAGAGCAACAGCACTGTTGATTTCCCAGTCCTTTCCTGGAGCCAGGGATGATGTCCCAGGTCACAGTATCCCTTGCAGGATCTTGCAGGGCCCCTCACCAGGCAAGGTTTGTACTGCCCCTGGACCAGTGCAGCCACACAGTGCTGTCCATGGGTTAATGAAGCCTTTTCAGAGGCTGGCTGCCTCCTTCAGAGAATATCTCGTGTTCTGCTACCTTTTAGATCCAAGTTATTGCCCTCAGAGGGAACTCATCATGATGTGTAAAAGTATTGGCCCAGACAGAGGTAGACAGAGACTGTCTCCACTGTACTTCATTTTTCTGGATAGACCTGCCATCAATCTCCTCTGGTGGGATCTCTTTTTCCCCAAGGAAGCTATTAGTTATTCTTCATGCCTGTTTTAGTTTAAATTCACCTTTCTTCACCGATATTACAAATATTTTCAGAACACCGTGAATGAGTGCTTTGTGCAGGGGCATGTACTTGTTGGGTAGAAACAATGTTCTTGATGCATCCTGGAATTATGTCTTTTTGTTTCACAGCCATCACACAGCCGCTATAACTAATCTGCTCAGACCTGTCTCCATGACCAAGTATTCAAAATTCAAATTACTCTTGTTAAACACTGATTGTTCTTTAAAAAAGGCTGCTTATAAAGGTCATCAATGAAGGAACAATTTTGGAAAATCTAATAAAGTACATTTCAAAGAAAAGAGGAAGAAGGAACTGCAAAAATATTTGATAGGTAATGTGTTTATAAAATGAACTTAAAAAACATGTGAAATGTCCTGGGCTGCAGGAACAGGATCCTACTGTTCTTGCATGCAGTAACTGGTGATCCTCATTAGGAAAACAGAGGAGTAGGGAACTTGAAAAGGGAACCAACATTTCTGGCACAGGTGATAGGAAACCCCTGCTCCATTGTTGCTTGCTGAAATCATTAGATATGGGTGTTTTTCCAGGGCGGTCTGTGATACTTGTCAGTCTCACATCATTAATCAGTGACAAATATTTCACAAATCCTTAATCCCATGTTAATTCTAATAATTTTACAGGGAGCTGCCAAAAATTACTTATTGTTCTGTTAATCATTACTAATATGAACAGAGGACTGCCTTGAATTTCTTCATGAAAACCATGCTAATTAGAAATGTCTGAATACATAGAAGTCCTCAGAGATTAATTTATTCATCATGATCAGTTAATCACTTTTCCTTTACATAATTAGACAGCTCCTGGTGGAGAGGAAGACCCCTAAGTTTTCTTGGAAAGAAGTAGACTGTAAGATGACATTAGGAGATTTCTGGTTTTGTTTGTGGGCATAGAGATTAGTGCAGGTGTGTTTTTTGTCCATTTGCCACAAATGAAATGCCTAATCAGAAGTGCTTTTAAAAAATGTATTTTCTAAAGCTACGTCATCAGATTAAGTTTTCTACAGTCTTGTCCTTCAGCTGTCCACTGGGACTAGGCTCAAAGATTGCTGAAGAAACTGCTAAAGTTTTAATATTGACGGGTCCAAGCAGAAAACTGCTCATTTTGCATGTAGAGAGACACACAGAGACAGTCCAAATATTTAACCCTCTTGCATATTTCACAAGCTGAG
This sequence comes from Pardalotus punctatus, assembly GCA_013400915.1. Classification (NCBI taxonomy): domain Eukaryota; kingdom Metazoa; phylum Chordata; class Aves; order Passeriformes; family Pardalotidae; genus Pardalotus; species Pardalotus punctatus. Next base: position 1,449,226 of record VZTX01008100.1, read on the forward strand.
CTTTCCTTAGCCCCACAAGAGATTTTCATATGCCCTTCAAAATGGTAGCAAAAGTATCACCATCATTTACCTGAGTGGATCACTTTTTAAGTCCCCTGATAATCCATTTTAACAACACTCTTGTATCACAAGTATGGATTTACTTAGAAGGAGAGCTAACAAGGAAGCTGTCCCATTAACATACTCTTTCAGAGACTGAATTCTCTACCTTTTGATCTGGAAAAATCCCAGGAATTAAATTACCCAAAGGACCCTGTGTGCTGGGGTGGCAAGTGCTGTGGTTTTTAATGTCCTTTATTGCACATTGACTTATCTAATTATGCTGACCCATTACAAGCCACTGAGAGAGTATAAACACTAAATGCTCTAGAAATGAGTGCTCTGTACTCTTTTCTTTCTACTAACTGTTCAGATAGACTGGAGAATAGAGAAACATTCCTCCCCTCTCTCTTGTATAACTGTAGACCAAAGCACAGTCTTCTTCAGTATTAATATTTTAAAAGATCACTACCATAGTATGTCTCAGTTCTGTCAACCACTGAAATAAACTGCAAGACAGAGTCTTTGCAACATAATGGTGACAGATGTGTACTGTAGATACTTGTTTAAATCTGGATTTTACCCCAAAATGATGTGCTATTTCCAGCAACTGTGGTACCATCTAGTGACTCCTAAATAATTATAACCTCAAAAGGCTTGACTTAGAATGTAACTTTTTGCCTATTAGGCAAGCTTGAGACTGGCAAAGTCTGTGATAAAACCCATTCTGTGCCATCTTATCTTTGTTTTATTGTCTTGACAGAAGGTCCAGGGAGAGATGAGGAAGGGACTTGTCAGGTGGAATTTCACGCATTGCTTCTGGGATTTTGCACATGGCATTAGTTAATGATCAACTTTTTCTGAACATTTCTAAGATGTGAGCTTATGGGATAAAAAAGGTGGTGCATACACACACCTCTCAGGTCAAATAACTAAATGTCTAAAACTATGTAGGCTGAAGATGACAGAATTTTGTATTTGGTTGCTGATGAAGAATGAAAATTATTTAAGTCTGATGTTTGAAACACCTGCAAGTTTCCTGACTATTTAGGTGCTCTTCAAGTGTCAAGGATCATGTCAATTAAAATAGATATTTAATAGTGAAAATATGGAAAAATCTTTCATGACCAAAAAAAAAAAATTAATTGCCTCTGTATATTTTTTCCTAGTAATAAAATAATTTAATATTTTTATGTAATTTCTGTGTATATATATATAGCATTTTCTGGACTTATACTGCCTTTTGCAAAGCTACAGAGCCAGTAAAAGTCAACTAGTCTGAGTTTTTCAGATATCTGCCTGTGTTAACTGATTGTTTAAGCTATTTGAGTACTACAGAGCTCTCAAAACCTATTTAGTAGAAAAAGCAAAGGAATAATAAAGAATTTTCCTAATCATTAAAATATACATGTTCAGAAAGTTTCTGTGGATATTTCAAAGCCCTCTATCTTTACAAAATATTTGTTTTGCAAAGCAATGGGAAGCAATTTGGATCACACTGTTGTCAATTTTTAAATCATAGCAAGTATGCAGTTATAGAAAATGGCTATAGCAGCTGATGTTGGCTGTGTTTCACTTAGAGTAATGTTATGTTACATCAACTTTCCTTTTGAACAGTAAATGTAGTAAGAAAGTGCAGAAACAAACACAGGTACAAAGCAGACATGTATTGGGCAGCAGTTAAATTGATAGCCATTAAAATCATTACGACAATCTGGGAAAGTATGATAAAGTTATAAATCTATAATGAAATAATTTTAAAAAACGTATTTTCTTTGCTCATCTTTACATTTTCAATAGAAGCTCTAAGATTTTAGAAAAATCATTTAGTAAGTGGGTAAATTACTTGGATTAACAGAAGACCAAATGAGAATGCTTGTCCTAGGTCCACACCAGTCCCATTAAAAAACCCCAAAACAACCCAGAAACAAATAGAAAAACAAACAAAACCAACCCAAAGAGAGCTGGCATGTTTCTCCTTTGTGACTTTATTTTAATCCCATGTATTTCCTGGTTCTCTCTATGCATTTCCTGGTGAGCAGTGTCCTTTGTGGCTGTCCTTGTAATTTGATATTTCCATTTGTTAATGTGAGAGTATCTGATTGTCCAGAGAAGGTCAGATATGTTCCCAAGTATTTGTACCATCATTTAAGCTTAACAAAAGTCAGAGTCTTTGGAGGTTTGTGATAATGAGAATGATTTAAAAATGAAGGCATTGTGTGACTGTGGCTAACAAAGGTATTTTAACCTGTCAGATTTTGGTTTTCTTTGAATCTTTTCAATGATGTAAGTCAGTTCACGCAGTATTTGACTCCATTTTTCCTCCCTTTCCGGATAAGAAGCTGCAGTGCAAAGGTACAAGGTTATCATACTGTTCCCAAGGAAAGAATAAACAGTTGCCTGAATAATCTAAAGGGTTCTTATTCCTGACCTTGTCAATCTTAGTGACTTGTTTTATGTTAAAATATTTCACCAATTTCACTCTCTTATATTGCCAAGAAAATGCTCAAACCAAAAAACATTTCCTATGCTTGATTGAAGAAGACACTCTAACTTAAACTGACATAAATATTCATTCATTAACCTACCTTTTACTGCCTATATCTTGCTAATACTAGCAACTTTTGTAAATAAAGGCTTTATAGTTCTCTGTTATGCTCTTTTTCTAACACAATTAAAATGCTTAAAGTCAGGGCAAAAAAAAAAAAAAAAACCAAACCAAAACTTCTTAAAACTAGCTCTTGAACTGAAAATATCTTCTAACATATTTTGAATCTAGTCTAAAGATTTCCTGTTCATAACCATGCACAAAGCACCCTGAGCCTGTAAAATTCTGTGGCTAACTGCATGTCGCTCTGAACCTGTATTAGCAGAGCACTCGGAGAAATGAGGCTTTAGAGCAGCCAGTGACTGGCACTTACAAAATCGTTCTCATGACCTCCAGTGCGAGGAGGGAGAGGTCTGACCTTTCTTTCACGTCAACAATGGTGTTGTTACCCAACCAATGTGCAAATGGATAAGAAAATTCTCATTCATTTGAAGCACATTTTCTTTGCATCATTTCAGGAAATGCTTGAACTTTTCACCCTTGTTTGAAGTGGGATCTACTCTGTCTTTGCCACTGCTTTGAGAATCTGTTCATTTTTCTGCACTCTGCTATCATAAGCACCATCTTTCTGATTACACACTAGATTTTTTTCCAATCTCATTTTAAAACTAGCTTGCATAAAGCGGGGGAAGGGAGACTCATTGTAGCATAAAGCTACCAGAAATACTGTATTTTATTTGTTTTTAATATAAGAACACCCCCTGAAGAAGTGATAAGAGAAAAAAAATCTTGTGCCGGTCATATCATCAGTGGATTGATTTGCTGAGATCTAGACAAACCTCCAAATATCTGAAAATGAACACCCATAGAGATATAGAGATGCATTGAGAAGGATTGACTTAAAACCAGGGGTTTCTGAATAGAAAAATAGAGATTATCTTGATGTTTTCATAATCATACTTCATTATGATGATGTTTTCTTTGGGTAAAGGATGAGTTATAGTTAAAATTCCATAGAAACACAAAATATCTAGTAAACCACATGCTGCTTCCGTGGAACATTTATGTTCCAGATTTTGCTCTGCCTGATTTAGAACAAGGACCAAAGTCTGACAGCAAAAATCACTTTTGTTCTCTCCTACACCACTTGTTTTGCTCACAACAAATAGTTATACTCTCAGGCAAAGGCCACAGCCTACTAGAAAATCAGGTGGGTAGCCAGCTCTGAACCTTGAATTCCCCTGATCTGTCTTATCCTTTAATTATGAATAATTTTCTTAAGCACTTTCTCTCAAAGTTTTCTGGCAATTTCAGTGTACTTTTTGAATATTTTACATTGGTTTCATGTCTCTGTAAAACCCTTGAAATTCTGAGTGAATCAAAATTTCTATTCTTTAGCCAGCTTGTCATGTGCATAACTTCTGGCTCCATGCTTGCTTCTGTCCATGAATGCTATCTGCACTGGCAGACATGCTAAAAAGCTTATGAAGAAAACCCAAATTATTAAAAGAGAAATTATTGCTTGAAGGGCAGGATATGATATATTGTGGACAGGCCACTGCCTGTTAACCTTGGAATTTCTCCCCTTCCTGTTTTCAATCCCCTTAGGAAAATAATTTCCTACCACTGTTACCTGTTTTTCCTTCTAACCTATATGTTGACTGCGTGCCTCTCAGGATAAGGACTGTCTCTTATTATTTATATGAATACTGACTGGCATAATAAGGCCCACTCCTGGATAATACAAATAAGAATCACTGCAAACCTCTGGAAACTAACATATCAGTGGTTCCAATTATTATAGCTACATTCACCTAGTTCTCATTATAATATTTTAAAATACATTAATTCAGAGAATTCTACTCCTGTGTTATGTAATTCAATGTCTTTTTAAAGAATATGACTTCTGAAATAGCAGAAAAGTATACATGCAATAAAAATAGCATGTATTTACTATATAATTCTGTTAAAATTTTTATTATATTTGTCTTTATGCACTTTTGAATATTTGATGCATCTGTATGGGTAAATATTGTTGTACGTACATACTTACCAAGTCAGATAACCTGATGTCTGAATTTAGTGATAACATCCATCATCACGAGTGAAAAGAAATGAGACCAGCACAAAGCAACAAATGTGTTGTTTTTTGTCTCCTTGCAGAAACAGGAGAATATGCAGTACAGTTAATTTTTAAAGAAAGAAAAGAACGGATTTGTATTTCAGGAACAGGAAACTGTGTAGTGAAATAAACCAGATTTGACTCATGGTTTTATTCCCTATCCTATGTATTACTATATAACAAACCCAGTAGCATAAAATAGTCTGATATAATCTGTAGGACTAAACATTATCCCCACTCTTTTCACCTTTATTTTGCTTCTAAGAAAAAAAAAATAGCTTTTTAGCAATCATTTGCAGTGATTGCTTTGCACTAGGAAATTTCTGGGCAAAACTATAAATTCAGATAATACAGAAGTTTTTCAAAGCAACACCAAAAGTGAAATGACAATATTAAAAACAGTCATGTACATGCTTTATAAACATCCCACTTTTATAATTCCATATTAAATATTAGTAATCTTAAATTAGTCTCAAGCTGAAATGCCAGTGAAGTTCAGAAACTGGTAATCCATATATGACGGTTTTGTTGAATAATTGTTCTCAGTGGACAAATCTATCTGCAACACAAAATTCACTTCAGATTTCATTTGACTGGAGTCTAAGTGTTCTGGCAAAGCTCAGCATTAAATATCTTAATATGGTCGGTTGTTTTTGAGAAAAATACTGTTAAAGTAAGGTTTCTCGCTCTTGTTTATGATATTAGACATTGTATTGCTTGAGTTAAATTTTTACATATATATCTATATCTATAAAACTCCTGTTTGCTTTAATGAAAAATGACCATAAAGTCATTCAGTGTGAATTAGAACACTTAGTTTAAAATGTTGTTTAAGTTCAGCTGTTATGTAATGAATCACTGATGAAAAATAGAGAAATCTGATGCTCAGCATTTTGTGGAAGACTATGGTTAGGCTGACAAATTTTTTTTATAATCCCTTGAGCTCAGCCTGGTATGAACGGAAGTTAACGCGAGCCTTAAATGTCTGCAACTAATAGTTTTCCTGTATCCTCATTTGGAAACAAGCCTTCCAGTCCCAAACCTGTCCCTGGTGAATGTCAATGTTAATTGCCAGAGGCAGAAAGGAGGCTCTTGGCATTAAAAAACACATGGTGCAAAGGTTCTACAAAATCTAAGTGCTAAATGAAATACCAGCTAAGAAATTGCAAGACATGAGATAATTTATATTTTGGTATATAAAATAATGTACTAAAAAACGGAAATCCAGACTACTAGGAAGCAGTCTTCCTAGATAAATGTTGTCCATCAGAGCTGTACTTATTTTTCTTCTACTTTTCTGGTCAAATTCCTTCCACTGTTTTCTAAAGACTGACCAATTTAAACACTGAGCGCTAACCTCAATGATATTTTAGTGGGGTGTTTTTAACATCTAAAAAGAGAGGAGACCAGGTATGCAGGACCTTTGCTCAGCAGCTCCCCTCTGTCAGCTGTTCTCAGCTCCATCCTTCTCTGAGGCCTGCTGGTTTTGTTTATTCCTCACCTGATGGATGTCTCTTCCCCCGCATGTTACTGATGTGTCTGTCTGGAAGGGTTAGATTTTATTCTAGCTCATGGTCAGGTACATGCTTTCTCAGCATCCAAAGTAATTTTTTGGATTTAGGCTTGTTTTTTTGCATTTTTTTAAACTTGGTTGTTTAATGAAGTTCACACATCAAACCAGTAGTGGTAGAACCAGAAATAACTTGTTATTTCTAGATAACAGCACTCTGTTCTGATTTCCGTGAATCCAGAGATACATGCAGATAATCAATAACAAAGATTCACATTAATTTTTTCTTTGTCAGCCCTGTTCTTAGTCTTCATTGCAGTACTACGGATTAATACAAGTGTATTTTCTTCTTTTCCTCTCAGGAATAATAACTATACATTGTCACTTTCCCTTCCTGCATGTTATCCCAGGTCTAGCATTTATACTTTGATGCTGCAACTTATATTTGTCTTAGTCTGTAAAAGCCTAGGGATCTTTTTGCTAGTTTAGATTTCAATTAATATTCTCAAACAAAGCTAAAAATAGTAGCTGTCATGTTATGTTCTTTTCCACCAGGAGCCAAATGTCCTCCACTGCCTCTAAACCATAGTTAGTAGGACAATAATCACACACTTTACTTTTTACTGAAAGAAAAGGCACAGTGCTTTGCTCTTTCCTCCATTCCCTAATTGGCATTGGTGTTTATTTGCAGGGGTTTTATATTAGATTGTGTGACTGATATGATAATAGCATAATTCTGCAGATCTGACAGTTTGTTTCTAGCTAGGATCTCAAAACACTTAACCCAAGGTAGTTATGAGTTGGTGCCTCTGTGAAATTCTAACAGAAATTAAGCTCCCAGGACAGATTTCTCTTTCGGTATAATTATCTTTCATTTCTATGAGAGAAAAACGAACTTTAGATCATGACAGTCGTGTTCTTATGGTCCATCCAGGCTCAGTGACAAATCTTTTATGCGTAGTTACAAGAAGTGCATTTTAACATTTTGTCACAGCAATGATCTTGTCTCATAGCAGAAAATAGGGTTAGCAGTCTTTGCCTTTATTGTGCAAGGAGAATGAAAAGATGTGGTTGGAAAAAGACTGTTGTTTTTTAAAAAACTACTGTACTTTGTTCATTGAATATCTACAAGTCACAGTATCTGGTAATTTATTTATGCCAAGAGTTTATTTCCTTCTGAAGTGATAGAAGTTAACCCCGACAACCCTGACATCTTACAAGAAGCTCAACAAATCATCTTCTTTTTTTTTTTGTGTTTCATAGTCAAAATGGAAGCAGCGTATTTATCTGAAATATTTTACTTGGCAATAAACAAAGGAATATTTAATAGCTTTTTGGAAATCTTGATGATTCATTTATATCCATCCTCTCTTGACCTCTGTAAGAACTTAATGGATTATTTGAATGGCTTGAGGATTATTTTACATGGTACTTTTTCATTTCCATACATTTATTCTGTGAGGAAATAAAACAACCCTAAACCATAGTATTATCTTTGTGCTATTTCTTGAGAATGTAAAATGATGATACTGTAATTTTATTAGCACTCCTTGAAAGGTGGTAACAGGTCAAAGGTTTATTGCAATGGACATGTCTGAGTTGGCTTGGAGACATTTGAGTTCAGACTCATGACTTAAAGGTGGTTGAAACAGCTGCAGCATTATGAATTTGAAAAAAACACTGGCTTTAAAGAACAATTCTGTGCATTTTTTTATGACTACAGAAAGGAAAGATATCTTAAACCCATAATCACTGGAAAGGTGGCTGGGCTGATAGCCCTGAGAGGTGAAATGAGGTGGTTTTTTCCATCAAACAGGTGCAGCAATGCCAGCCTGTGTGGGACCAGTGTCTCAGAGCAAAGGAACAGTCACCTCACCCGGCCTCTGCCACAAGCTCAGGAAAACTGTACAGGAATGGGAATAGAAATTTGAAGGCTGTTCCTAACTCCTTCCTTAACTTACCCTACACATTTTGTATCTAAAAATCACACTCAAAGGCACACCTCTCAAACAGTAAAATCTTTTGCTTTACATATTCACATACTTGGCAGTAGTTAATTCATTGCCACTGTGTAGCTCCCCATTAAATAATACAGTACCTGCAGACACTAGGGATGACTTTTCAACTGCAGCTATTTAGTCAGTAAATCTGATACATCAAAGTCCACGAAATTCAGCTGAAAGGCTCCCATTGACTTCACCAAGGTTTGCATTATGCCCTTGAGCAGTTACATGTGCCTACACACACACTCACGTGTTGATTAAGGTATTGTTTATGGGCTGTGAGGATAACTTCTGTATAAATTAAAGACATTTTATGCCCTCTAACTCTGCTCCTGGACAGGTGAAATGATCAAGGTTTCCTGGCATTTTTGAAGTTCAGAAAAATAGTGCAGCCTCTTCAAATGTCTTTCTTCAGGGAACAGCCAAGCATTCAATCAGGCCAGGAAATTCAAGGGTTTAGAACAGCCTAATGCCTATATCTGGCAGTAATCAAAGAAGAGTATTGAAAAAGGAGGGGGGAAAAATAGGGGTCGGTGTGAAAGAGGGAGAGCAAGGCAGGAGCAGAGGAAAGAGGAGAGGGGGAAATAGATGTGCCTACTGTGGCTTAAAGCACAATAATTTAATTGTCACTATGCAATCAATAAAAATGTAACAGTGTGAAGGGAGCATGACAAACAGATTTGCTTTGTCTTAAATGGTATGTACTAAATGAATGTTCCCCAAACTGAACAAGATTGACTAGTAAATTAGAAGAAAAATTGGTGTTATTTTACATTTTCTGCTTACCTACAGAAAAAGACACTCATTTGCAAGAAGAAAACTGGAAAATTGCTTCTCTTTCTCTGGCAGCCATTCTTTCAGGTCATTCCAAAGAGAGGCAATAGGCATATTCTAAAGCAATAGTAAGATTCAGTAAGCATCCTGGCTTAGGGAATCAAATCAGTGTGGTCACCGCATTGACATGAGTGGATTTCATAGGATCAGGCCTCAGAATTTAATGTTCACTTATAAATGCAGAGAAAAATGAGAAGTATAAAGCAGTATAAACCATAACACTGCACAGATGGAGTTTTACATCCTTACATAAATATGCTAAAGTTAGCAGGGAACCATGAGACAAATGAGTTCCATCCTTGCAGACACTGAAAACTCAGCCAAACTTTGTAATTGGTTCTGACGATGCAGGCGACCTGTAGGATGTTGGTTTCTATACAAATTTCAAATGAAAATGATCAAATGGTGCATAAAGTGCCATGAAACAATGGTGCATTCTCATTACTATTGCAGCCTCTTATGGGCTTGTATATTTACAATAGTATTTTTAAAGCTGAGGCCAAATCCCTTCTTCCAAACATGGTAAATAAAGAAATTAAATGAAAGAACATCTAAACTCCAAACATTTTTGGGTATTAGCTATGTATTCTTTTTGTTGTTAGAAAGTTATTATTTTAAAAATAAAGCTAAGAAGTTACACAGACTATGCTACCTTTTGCCTTTTAAAAACTGTACAACCAAGACTTTATTTGTGTTCCATTTGGCTTCACGGAAAATTTATTAGCAAACAGATATAATCTAGACAGAAGAGACTTAATCCTGAAGAAGCTTGTTTATTAACACAGAATAAGTAAACGTCTTAACCTGTTTATGTTTATCTTCACTTTTATTTGGTTTAGCTCCAAATTCAGAAAGAAGTTCTAATTCTTTCAACCTGGGGACATCTTTTCTGTCACCCCTGTGCTTAACTTTTTTTCTGCTGGACTTTTTCAGTCTGCAGCCTCAAAGAAACAACTTTTTTCTTCCTAGAATTGATTCTATAGCATGAATCTGAGCAAATATTCTTCAAACATTATACCCCAGAACACTAGCACTGCATCTGAGCTCTATTAAGTTGAATAAGAAAGCAGGAGCCATGGGCGAGGGAAGGACCAAAAATTCAAGCCACACTTCTTCAAAAACAAAAGAAAGCAACCAACCACAAAAATAATGTGATACACTGACTCATACAACCTTTTTTAGAACAATTGACAGAAGATGAAAGAATTCTGTTCCCCTAGAAAATATTGGGACGTCTCATCCCAATGAGGCGTGCATGGCATGCCTAAAATGCTGTGGAAATTAGCTGTCTCTGGAAATGCCTATCATAAATGAGATTTACTGAGTATTTCTTGTTAAGATGCAGTCACTAATTGTGTTGTTCACAGAAAAAAATGCATGGTACATGCGTTGTGCTGAAAGGCAAGACAATCAAGTATGACTTGAAAACTGCTGGAAAATATACAAGATGATTGAAGGATTTTTCAACCTGTTTTGGCACCACTACTCATCATTTAGCTTAGTATTTTGAAAATGCTTTCATGTGAATACTTTTTTTTTAATAAACTTTGTGTGGAGTATTTTATATTCTTACAGTTCACAGTCCCGCTTCTAAAATAAAACTAGTATCTATTACTGAAGTCAGTGGGAATTAAAAAGTACAGAATAGTGGGTCAGGGAATAATTGGATCATGATATGCTCGTAGCCAGGTTTCCCATTCTTGAGGTGAATTCTTTGTGTAAGGAAGAATCTGTGGTGGCTACATTTTGTGAATTCTGTTTTCCCTGCAGGAACAGTAAAATGAGCTATGACCAAAACCATAGACATTTTAAGGAATTCTGAAAGTGTCAGCTGTTATAGATAGTTGGAAGACATCTCAGTGTAAATTTGTCTGTAGGACATAGTTTACAAAATTTAAGGTTTTGTATAGAGATTTCACATTGTATCTGTAAATAAGCAAACTCCAGGACATACTTTTTAAGAAAATATATACGTATATTTGAGGGGTAAAAATACTTTTCCACGTTTCCATTAACAGTTTGAATAACACTCCACAGGTAGAGAATCTTAAAATCTCCCTGATGATGTTAAGTTATTCACTTGCATGTGAAGTTTCTGCAGTGAATCTGAAATTAAATAAATAGGGTCTCTATACCACACAAGGAAAACACATGTGTTTTCAAGTGCATATTTGTAAGTCAACTTCTTTTGTAACTGATGCAGCACATGTACATCTAAAAGAAGGCCTATATTTTTTCAAAAGTACATTGATTTCTGACTAGCGACATGCTGATGATACTTATACACTGTACGTCTATGTATATGTAAAGGCAGAGAATAAGGATAACAGCTGTATTATTTTGATGGAAAATGATACATATCTTGGTTTATTTGTATGGTAGTACTCTGAGTCTATGGCATCAAAAGAGGCTGTAGGCAGGAATGAAACACCTCAGGGATAGTGTATCTCCAGGGACAACAGCCAAGGTCCTTAGGACTGTAAATCAGTCTTTTGAAATTCCCAGGTTTTCTGTCACTAGCCCAAATAGCAGGCCTTCTTTTCCAAGGTCAGTAACTAAGATAAAAAATACACAGCGATGTTAGAAGTCATGATTTGCAGGGAAGATGTGTTCAAAAGATGCCAAAAGACAAACACAAGGTAAGTATGTTTATTCTCTCTATCAGGGGTTATCCTCAGGATTTGATTAACCTTCAATTTGCATGGAAAGTGTACAAGTATGAACCAAAATATTGTTTTCTTTTGCCTGTGATGCTTAGTTCATGTCAAATGCAGAGGAACGATAGAAGTTTCTAAGACCTGTTAGACAGCATGCCCGTGTTCCTCCAGAGACATTTGTGCTGATCCTGTGATGAGCCTCCTGGACACTGCAGAATAGGTCAGGGTCAGGCAATGATCCTAATAGGGCTTCTCTAGATATGCTGAAAGTACTTTCTTATCTAATCTGGATTCTACAACCTAATAAAACTACAGAGAGGAGTTAATTGACTTTGAGTGTATGAACAATTTGGGCTGTACTCAAAGAATGAAAGAAATCCTCTTTGAACTTGCATGAAAGAGATATTGCTGTGGCTGGTGGGGGTACACCTATTGGTTAAATAGATAGAAACCTTTGGAACACTGCAAGCAGTTCCTGACCAGAAAAACTATGCTAAGCACTTTTGCCACAGAGGCTAAAGAACATCATGGGTGTCTCATGAGCAGACACTCAGGAATAATTAATCAGGAAGAAGCTCAGAAGAAGCAGAGAACAATAACAGTAGCAGCCCAGGCCTTCAAGCTACTCTATTTATTTGGCTTCCTGTTTCCCTGATCCATCCAAGAGAAAGAAGATGCCTCCTTTCTGTCCTCATGAATTTGGCTTTGCATCCCTCTGCCCGTCAGGTAGCAGCATATCTCTACTTTTCTGCATGTCCAGACGCATGAGGAAGAGCTTTCTGCAGATCTTTGATAGCACCCAATAATTTATGTTGTCTAGCATTACTGGAATAAAATTGGAATGTGTCACATATTCCCCTCAGAAAGACCCTAACTCTCTTCTATACTCTGTGAGCCGCTGCTCCTCCAGGCCAGCCACGTTCCTCTGGCGCAGCCGTTCCTACCAGGGGCTGTCCACGGCCTAGGGAGGGAGAGGCAAGGGATAATATAAATCATTGACAGCTGCTGGGCTTTTTTGCTGCTGAAATCTGTGTCAGACAGCACCATGACTGATGGGGGAATCTATCCAGCAGGAGTTTTCATCCTTCAGGACCCAGACAGGAGTCCTCTATGCCAGACTCATGGCTGAAGCCTCTGACAGCAGCAGTGGAGCTGGGTGATAAAGCTGGCCCCGTTAGCTTGTGAAGCAGCTCTGGTTTGCATTACTTCAGCCTTCTGCATAAGGAAAATCCCAGTGGGAAGATGAGGGAGAGCACGCAGCTGCAGCTTATGCTTTCCATTTTGGCAATTCCCAGTCCCTCTATGAGCCCCTACACAGCTATGACTGCCAGGACAAATTGGAAGAGGCAAGAGGTGACCTCAGAGGAGGTGTCGGGTCTGTCTAACTCTGCCCATCCAGCTCTCCCAAAGCATGTAGGCGAGCAGAGTTCCCGAGTATTGTGAACCAGGCAGAGCAAAACTGTGGAAAATGTATCATGGGGAACAATTATGTGCTACTAGAGGATTGGATTAGATGACCTAATGGGAATTTTCCATTTTTGATTTCTTTGATTCTTTGATTTACATTTTCAAATGCTTTGGTCTCTGAGGGAGAACAGTGAAAAGGAGTGGACATGATCAAATAATTAGTAACACTGCTTTTTTAACTTTTAGCAGAACATTTTTTGTTAGGTGTTTGCCAGAAATGTAAAAAATGCCACAGAACTATGTATATTGAATAGTGAAATATTAGTGCTGGCTGGAAGTGCCAGGCTGATGTTGGAACTAAGTAAAAAACTGTGTACTTGACTGTGCCAGTGAAAGCCAAGATGACAGGTTTTATTTTAATTTAATAAAATCTGAAGGTAGTACTGTGGAAATCTGGCCAAGGCTGTCTGGCAGACTGCCTTGAAGGGAGTCATTGATAGGCCCCTTCCTTTTTACTTTATTAAGTTCACCATTTTCCTCCGTTTAACATAAAAAAAGTAATTTCCCAAATAGCAGGATTCCTTAGTTGTTTTATCTTGCTCATCTAGCATCCACATTTTATAAAGCATTTCATTGAAATTAGGGTGCCTAAAACTCACAGCATGATCAATCTGCATTTTACTGAGATTTCTTTTGTAAATTCAGTATGATACTGAGAGTCAGAAGCACCATTTACATACATGCCACTACGGAGAGGTGAATGGAGAGTAGTAAATACTCTTAAGACCTTGAAAGGACATTTATAAAAATGCAGGGTTTAAGATTTGTTTTTTTCTTTTCCCTCTGTAATATTGTAGGGACAGGAGACTATCAAACTGAAGGGTGGATTAAGAACCATTTGTTGTAAACCAGTCTTGTAATCAGCTATTCAATAAATATCCATTTTTAGCTATTAAATCAGCAGTACAAATCAGCAGAAATATTAATCCAGAATAATCAAGGCCAGACTAAATAGGTTTTAGTGCCCTGACCCTCTTTGTTTTATTTGACCTGACAAAAGACTTATGGCACCTTCCCACCCCATGATGCTGATGTTACTCATAATCTTGTCCCAGAGACTTACAGCTTCCTGTAACTCTCTGATGTATTACAGATTTATTTTCTCTAAGTAGGCAGTTTTTAATCTACCTCATGCCCATAACATTCACTCCAATACCTGCTGTATTAAGTTTCCCATCCTAGAATCCATGTATTCCCTTTGAGATTCCAGCTCGGACCATTGTTTCCCTTAAGGAAAGTCATATGAATGTGCGCAAGACAGTCCTCTCTTTCCAAATACTTCATTGTAGAAAGTCTTATGAAGCATATAGATAGCTAAATATTTGGACAAGATTTATTCCTAAACCCGTCTCACAGACCTTTACATCATCCCATCACCCTTTTTCTTTAATATCTTTTGGCAAATCCACCCTCACAAAGCAGTGTCCAAATGCCTTATCTGACCCATGAGGAAAGCGATCAATTGTGGTCCTCATTCAAGTGGGCTCTGTTGGTTGAGAAGTTTATTACTCCACAAAAGCATAAAAAAGAAAGTGCAATGGCTTTTGCAAAGTCTGTGGACAATTCCTAGCAACAGATGAGGAGGGAGCAAGCCCGTACTCCGCAGCCTGGAGTATTGCTCCAGTCACTTGTTTGGCAGCTGTAGTAAATTGAGTAACTGGAACGGCTGAATCAATTTGTTCATTCTGTGAATTCATTAAGCCTCAGAAGACAGCCTGTGGGCAGGGTCCTCAGTCCTGTGAGGTTTGATATGTTTATTCATATTAATGGATTCACCAATGGCGGGCAATTTTACTACTCATTGCGATTGTTCTTTGTAATAAAAAATAATGTGCTTCCTCAGATCTTTCACTTTGTTTCAGTTAGCCAGAATGTGTGAATTTAATAACCATTTACAACATTGATTCCAGTCTGGACGCAAACCCTTACAACCAAAATTGAGTCGTTGTGTGGCATTATCTCTCTGACATCAGGATACATGCTGTATTGAGCCTTGCAATGCTTCATAGCCAACATTATGGGATGACACAACTAAAATTGAATAAGGAACAGACTTCATGTAATTAAATTGCAGCTATCAGTGTGAATACCATCTATCTAATACACAGCACACAAAGTGAATGGAAGCATGCAACCATGTTTGTAATGTTTACAGCAAACCAATTAAGTCTTAAGGTTCCCTATTAGCAGCAATATCACTCATCTGTTCAAGCCATCAGCAACTTCTTTTGGTGTTCTGTATTCTGACTGCACACAAGAGAGGACCCTCTATCTGGTTTTGCCCACATCAGCTAGCAGCAAATGATTCCAAAGATAAGTTAATTCCTTCATGTCTAAATTTTAATTATTGTACTTTCCAGCAATTTTAAGAAGATAGACCCTTAGTCAGTATAAATTGTCATAACTTTGCTGATGTCTGTAACAATTCCTAGTATCTGAGAACTTGGCCCAAGGCTACAACTTTTGAATTACAAGTTTAGACAAATGCAACCACAGTTCAAGAACAGATAAGAAAGTACTAAACTTAATAAAGTGAAAACAACATGTTTCACATACATTAGAGTTTGAACATTATACAGTTCATTAGTAATAACAAAGTGATATAGATCCTCCATTACTATGGTCAAAATACAGCCTATATAAAAAGCAAAATATTTTCTACTATTATGAGAGCATTTACGATAATTGTCTCCTTCTGTTCTTCCCCCACAATTGCCTAAAAAGTGCTACCACAAGCAGCCCCATGAAAGAGGCAAAAATTAATATAAATTGCTATTTTCAAATGCTTGGAAGGGATAAGAAATATAAGGATGACACTGAAAAGCAAATAGATACAACTTCTGATAATGCTTGAGTACTTGATGTGATCAAAACTCCAGGCTGAAAGAATAATTTTTGCTTTGTGGATTTGTGAGGAGTCGAGGTAGGTATTTTGTACACCCTGACTGTGAAAGAATCCATAGTGAGGTGCAACATTCTGACTGTCATACATTTACTGCAAGAAGTAGTTTTCCATCTGAAATCTTCAATGCCTAATACTTTCACCTTGAAATAAAAATAAAATCATTGAATTCTGGTACTTAGAAAAGTTTTAAATTGCTGGACTACAGGATGTAGAAACCAGACCTTCATCTATTTCAATCAATGCTGAGATGTCTTAAAAGCAACCATTTTTGTACAAGGAAAAGCAAGAACCTTGATGAAATTTCTACACACATAGGAAAAAAATTCCTCGACTCAGCTTTCACTTTGTGTCATGTAACTGAATACAAATACATCTTGTAGATATCCTGTTCAAATATTCCACTTATTTAGCTGTTAGCCTAGATGAAGGGAATGGGCAACCCAATTACTTTTGTTTTCCTTTTGCACTTTGATAATATTTCAAATTGAACCTTAATAAGTACAATTTTTTCAGCACTGATGATCTCCAAAGTGTCTATGAACAATTTATTTCAAAATCTGAAAGTTATAAGAATTGGAACTTAGTAATTTAACTACTGGAATTATTTTCTTAAAAAAACTACTTTCTTGTAGGTTTGATTGCAATAAAATAGCTAGGATATTTTTCCAGTGCACAGAAGATTTAACTGATATTTCCATGGACACTTGCAGTCATATCAGAATATTCAGAAGATTTCCTTAAGAATGAGTAACTATTTTGAGAATAACAGAAAAATGAAAGCATTACATCTTTCCCATCTGCTGTTTTCCTCTATTATTTCCTGTATCTAGAAATAATTTTATTTATTTCTCGGTATATCCAATGAGGAATCTGTTAATTTCTCCCATCCTTACTTCACTACCCCATATATCATTAAAGCCAATCTGACTCTTTGACACTGGGAATATTCATGCTGAAAAAATATGAATCATCTGTAAAGATTCTTTAAAGGTTTTGACTGTTTTAATATTGTGTATATTATTTCAACTTCAAATGAGATCCACATTAATCATAAACTTCAATATTTGATAAACATTATGTTTTAATGAACTAATAAGAATGTTTGAATTATATATAGAGCACAAAGGATGAGACATGGATTTAATGGTGGTTGTTGTGGCATGTTCCAAAGCGTTTTCTGTAAAATGTAAGTACCATGTTGTAAACTGTTTTGCCTGAGGAGCCTTGTTAAATGGTCCAAAAGCATATATCTGACATGTCTGGGTCGCACACTTGAGACAATATAGCAGTAGGAGCACCAGGATGTGCTGCAGTAGCCATTCCTTAGCCCATGTGCGTGTGAGCAATAGCTCAGTTCTGCTAGTGAGGAATCTGTTCTTGAACAGAAGCAGAGACTGGCCTCTTTTTGTAGCCCAGACTAAGGAAAGCTTCATCAGACTTCAATGCCATTCCAAGCTATCCTCACTATGAGCTTGATTTTACTTAAAACCTGTATAAATTTACCATTATCCATATGGAACCAGAATCACCGAGAAAAATGGGCAGTTCTACCCTAGTGTTATCTTTGGATATGCTAAGCCGATTTTCCAGCTGGTGCAAGTTAAGTTATGGCAGTTATATTAAATGATGCCAATATACACTAATTTAGAATGAGTTCCTTCATCATTAACATGGGTATTTTAGGAAACCAATTTAGAACCATACATTATGTAGATTCTCTTTTCTACTCATCATCTCCCATCTGATATTTCATTAGGATATCGATTTCCTCTTATTGAAAAAAAAAGATCAACCCACTCACCTCTTTTTACCCTCAACAGCCTCCAGATGCAGAATGCCACCTGGATTAGCAAATTGATTTATTGGTAATAAACACATTGATTTTCTTTGTCCTTCTGCAAGCTGTAATTTCTCTATCCTTAGTTTTTCCTCCCACAGGAATTTTTAATATTAGCTCCCCTCTACTACTGATACCATTCTTGTGAGTGCAATCTTCATGGATTAATCTACAGTTTTTTCAGTGTTAATTCTTCCAAATGTCTTTCCAGCAGGCAGCAAGACATAAGTGCTCATGGTGATGTAAGCAGAAGTCTCCCTGCTTGCTGAAGTGCTAAAATAAACAGGTCAGTGAAGGAGTAGATATGATCCATCCATAGACTTTGTGGAACACTTCTGAAAGGGCAGGATAAGTCTAAAATAGGATGTCTGGGACTCATCTCAAGGCAGCTCCATTGATAAATTGTTCTGTAGATGGGTTTACTTGGTTGGAAGAGATGTTATGTTACACATCCAGCCAGGTGTTACCAACTGATGATGATGACAACATCAGAAGAAATTGCTGGAAATTTACTTTATTGCAAAAATCCCACACAACCCTATAAAACCATGGTCCAAGACAAAGAATAAAATTTAGACACTCCATTAGAAAAAGACTCTATACACAAAACACCTAATATTTCAAAATGTTATGTTTTCAATGCTGGTCATCATGATTAAACATCCATATCTTTGTAACACCTAGAGATCAGTCAGGTTACGATTCTAGTTGTGATATAACTGACAGTCCCTTGACAAAGACCTAAATCAAGAGCTGTTTCATAGCAATTTTGTGAGATTTCATAATGTGCTTTCACTATGCATGGGAACTGAGCGAGATCAAGAGAATGGCACTGCAGCAAAATGTCCGCTGATCATGTCTGGAATTACAGCAGGGAAGGTGGGAATCCTGGATGGGGGGGTCTCGTTGCCATACTCCTTCTCACCAGTATGGTGATCCTCCGACCCCTTTCTAGCTATTGTCTTGTATTGCCAGAGTGATGTTTTATCCATCTTTTCCACTTTCTACAGCTGCTCACCAACAGTGACTTATCTAAACATATGGGCTTTGCTGAAATAGCATATTTTTATAACATTTAAGCATAGCAACCCAATTTATGAAAATGGCAAATGAAAAAAATAAGAAAAAAACAAATACCCCAAACATAAAAACCAACAAAAAACAATGAGATCACAGCAAAATAATCTGACATGTGAAAGCGATTTACCATGAATACCTTTGGAATTAAGTTATCGGAGATGGCAAACCAGTTGCTAAGAGAGAAAAGTCTTGTTCCCCTTCCGTCTTCCACCTGGAGCTGCCCTGGTTTGCCGTGGCTCTGGTGCCCATTAGGCCCTTCAGAACGAGGTCATGAATCTCAGTGCAGTGCAGGTCACTTACTCAGTGGAAACCTGCCTGTTTGTCCTGTATTGGAATGCCAAGTACGGACATGGAGTCACTGCAGGACAGGGTCAGAGGAACGCCATGGAGTGTGGACGAGGAGCGCTGGAGTGGACAGCACACTCCAGTTTCAGTGACAGTCATTAGGGATGTCTTGCACATCTTGACCCATATTTGAGGTGGTTTCCACAAGCAGCCTCTTTTACAATGCATTTTTACATAGAACAATTATATTAACTGTGAGTATGTTTTCCTTGGTTTGGTAAGACTTAAGATGGTAAAATTTACCCATTTAAATAGCTCAACATCTGGATCAAAATTTTATTACTGAAATTATTATCAGGGAAAACGACAAAACAGATCTAAGGCCAGAGAGGCAGCTGGTGTAACACAATGCAGTATTGTTTCCTGATCCAGAGCACATAAAATAAAGCTAAATAAGATATACAAGTTCAGCAAAATGAACAGAACTAAGATGCTTGAATCTCAAAATGTTTTCATGGAAGTATTTTCATGAGAAATTAATGTAAAGGGTCATTAACTTCTGGAAGAGAATGAAAGTCAGATGAATGTGTTCCCCACCATCCTTCAGAATAATTTTAAACAATAATTGTGAATGTTCTCAAAGGATGTGTTCCATGAGCACATAAAAGGTGGCTTAGGTTTACTTTCCTTTTGTAAAGGTCTCTCTTATGATTTCCTGTTGTAGTTTAACCTGGTAGCTAAACACCACACAGGAAAAAAAAGTTAAATTCACAGGTTGAGATAAAGATGGTTTAATAGGACAGAAAAGGAAGGGAAAGTAGTAGCAACAACAACAATAGTAATAATAGAAATTGAAAAAGAATATACAAAACGTGTGATGCCCAAAGCAATTTTTCACCACCCACCACCAAGTGCCAAACCTGTCCCTGAGCAGAAGCCCCTGGCCAGCTTTGCCCCTAATTTATAAACTGAGTGTGTGTTATATGGTGTGGAATGTAGCTTTGGTCAGCTAGGGCAGCTGTCCCAGCTGTGTTCTTTCCCAGATTCTCAGAGCCCTAGCCTACGTGCTGGTGGGGTGGTGAGAAGAGTTGAAAAGTCCTCAGTGAACACTGCTCAGCAACAACTAAAACATCCCTGAGTTATCAACATCATTCTCATCCTAAATCCAAACCACCAGACTGTACCAGCTGCTAGGAAGAGAATTAACTCTATCCCACTGAAACCAGGACAAAAGTAAAGGCACAGCAGTGAGCTTTTGAGAAGATTAGGAAGGGCAGTGATCTCTTCTCAGCAGAGACCACCGATCTCTTCTCTGTGGTGACAGTGACAGGACCGGAGGAATGGTCTGAAGTTGTGCCAGGGGAGGTTTAGGTTGGATATCAGGGAAAGGTTCTTCCCCCAGAGCGTGGTCGGGCCCTGGAGCAGCTCCCCAGGGCAGGGGTCACAGCACCAGCCTGACAGAGCTCAAGGAGAATTTGGACAATGCTCTCAGGCACATGGTGTGATTCTCCCGTGCAGGGCCAGAGTTGAACTCAATGATCCTTAGGGGTCCCTTCCAACCTGAGATATATTCTGTGATTCTGTGAACCTTGTGAGTCCTTTCCAGCTCAGGATATTCTATGATTTTATGACTCTGTATTCTTCCTATGTACAAACAGAAGACAAGGAAGGGGTTTTTGTTCATCCTCTCTCAAGTTCTACTTCAGAAAATATCTAAAATTTGGGAAGACTTTTTCAATTCCTTTAAATCCCACTGAAGTCAATGGAATGGTTCAGAATATAGTAAGTGCTCTTGTAAACAAGGAAATGTTTTCCCTTTATTTTCCTGAGGACGGCAAATCTGGCAGTCACTATGTCATATTATTTAATTTGAATAGAGAGATTTCTATCTTCATTATAAAAGGCTATACTCAATATGACATTACAATGTGAATTAAGCATGTCCTTAATGGCTTTCCTAAACAGCACTTATTCTTGAGTGAGAGTCAATGTGATTTCCCGTTTGTGATATCAGATGCCAACCTGAATTGCAGATTTGGTCTTTAGGTTTAGTATCAGTTTTGAGTAAATTTGTGATGAAAATGTTTGCAGATTTTAAAAGTCCATGATGTCACTCTTCATAGCAGATTAACAGCAAGGATCATGGCACAGAGGAGCAAGACTGCTGAACAGGAAAGAGGTTAAATAAGTGAGGGTAAGGTAGGTGGTGTGACACCTCAGCACAAGAGACCTTAAAGCATCAGTTAAGGAAGACAGGTTTCAGATCCTAGAAAGCCACAACTAAAATTAAAATTAAAAAAGCAAAAAAAGTCTAGAAATGAAATTGTCAATGAAATAAAATGCATAGCATTTCAGTAATATACACTTACATTCTCACAGGCAGCAGATAGAAGAGAAAACTTGTATGTTTTAACCCCAGCTCTCTTATTCTGAGATGTATCATCATGTAGAAATGGGGTGATTTTCCCCCCGGGATTCATGTAGATGAGATTTTAGTTTCTTAAGAGAAATTAGAATCAGAGTATTTACAGAGACTATCCTTTAATGTATTTGTTCTGAATCAAATCATTACATTGCATGTGCTGTCTCATAGCATGAGATAACTCGCTGATGGAAACATTATAGTTCTTTATGAACATGAACAATATAGTTCTTTATTCATTCTCAACATATTTGATTTCAGTCTTGATTTCGGGTAATGTTTCTAGCATTTGATTTCATCTTCACTTCACTTCACATCCAAAAATGAATTCCATAAGTGTCTCTAAAATTCAAGCTGTGATTTCACTTAGCAAATTATGAAAACGTCTCTGTTACCACTTGCAGATACACGCACATACATATGCACACACATAGAAGTATTGTAAAAAATATATATGTCGTGTCAGTGAGTGCATGGGAGTTGGATGGATGTTTTTAGCAGAGTGAAGCTTTCTGCAGTGTAGAACCCTTATTCTGGTCTTTTTATAATTATCATAGGCTGTTCAGAAATGTAAGAAATTCTAAAAATTCAGGAACTTCTCATCAAACAATAATTTACCTTCAAAAATTACTGTGTTTGAGAGTTGAATGTCTGTTCAACCTGGAATTCTTCTTTTTCTAATGCCTCCAAGCCCAGTGCTCTTGCTAATAATCTTAAGATTCTTTGCCTTTCTTCGATCCAAACCTCTTGTTCCATATTGATCTACAAGGCAGTGTTTATTAACATGTTTGCATCTACGGCAGTGTGTCAGCAGAAATCTCTTTGTCACTAGAGGGCAGCCAGCATCTTCTGGAGAGCCAAGAGAGCTCGTCATGGAAATCAAGTTCTGACAGTAGTCGCAGAGGACATGATTCTGGATCAGTGGGCTGTGTCTCAGCTGTACTAATTTTCAATAGAAGTAATTAGCAGCATTCCGGGATTTTATCTGGGGATCAAATTATGGCTGGCTGGCTATTTCAAAGGCAGAATATGAAGACTTGTGAGTGTGGACTTACCAATGACTTTAAGAACCAAAATTTGGAGGTTAATGATGCTATACAGCCAAAAACCCTTCTTACATATTAAAATAACCCTCCCTCATATTCAGAGCAGGATGGTGGAATGGGAGCATTAAAAGTGGTCAGAATGTTCCTGGAAGCCAAATCCCATCTCACATCTCCTACAGAACGGACAAATAGACAATGGTGTGTTTGCTGTGTTTGCTCTGAGTGCCTTTTGCTGATCATGAGTGGGTTTAAACTGGTGAATGAGGCAGAGAAGTGATCAAGTTTAGCTCTGAAATTCTCACACCCTCTCTGGTGTCTGGCATCAGGACAGAGGTTCACCTTGCCCCTTGCTGGGCTACTGATTTTCCCCCAGGTAAGCACCCAGGTTTCCTCTTCCCAAATCTTCTTGCTGACTGCAGTTTGACACTTACAAAAGTCCTGCATAACTAACAGAGGTGTTTCATGGCCTCCTTAATTATTTTCAAACTGTACATTTCCTTCAGTGTATCTGCACAAAACAATCCTCAGTTTTTCATGGTCCTGAAGTGAATATATAAATAAGGATTAAAAAAAGCTGTTTAGTTAGAAATCTATACTGACAGCTCCATTGCTTTGCACTACTGACTTTTTTTTTACATTACAATCATATTGCAAGGTATTAAGTTGTTTTACTGATATATGTTGTGCCAGGCTGCTCACACTCCATCCCAGGTGCACAAGTATGTGCACAAAAACCAGAGGACTTGACAAGATAAATAATGATACATACCTGCACATCAGAAGCCAAAATTAAGTCTGTGTCACATCAGAATGGGACTTGGCTAATCTGAAAATTGACTTTAAACTCTCATTAAGATAAACTTCTGAAAATCTAAAATATACATCACATTTTTATACCCAGTAATTTCAAGTAAGGCTTGAAATTTTTACATCTGGTGAAATAAAAACTAAATCTATTCAAAATTAGTAAAGCAGGCTGAAGTGAAAGGAGAAAATCAGCATATCATATACACATACACATATATATCAGTAAAATCCTTGGAAAGAGGATGATCCCATGTGTTCTTTTTCTTTTTTCATGAAGACAAGCTAATGGAGTACATCATACAGAAAGCAAACACATGCTAAAATGGTTGGTCTAGGATAGGGTGTCATGCAACTATTTCAGAAAAATAATATTTTGCTTTGTATTCTTGCCAGTAGGATTAGTCAGGAACTAATCAACATTTACTCTGGGTGGACAGGGGGAGGGAGAGGTGATTTTGCACCCTGTTCACTTTCTGCATTTTCTTCCCTTGATGTGCAGTCTGTCCTGAGACAGAGCCATAACCAGTGTTCAGGCACCTCTGCAATTCTCTAGAGCAGCGGCACCATGAAGGTCTCCACACCAGAAACAAGAACAGTTTTCCTCGTGCAGGAAAACACAGCTTTCATCAAGACCTTGACTCCCCAGCTGGAGTTCCAAGCCACCCCTCCAGAATCAGCCCTGGCTCCACAGGGAAGCCTTTGCTGGGCACGTGAATTGCAGAGCAGCCGGGAGGAAGGCGCAGGTTTCCTTTGGGCATTTCCATGACCACCTCCTGTCCCCCCATATCTGCACGAGCAACTTTCTCCTGGGAATAAGGTGGCAGGGAAGAAGTCCCAGCACTGGAGCAGTACGCACTTGCACACTCTCGCTTTCAGGGGGACAGAGACCTTTTGTTCCACCCAGGCAGAGCTCCTCTATGCCAAACCCTGATGTTAATTCCTGACACATTTCATAGTCCCAGAGAAGTGCAGAAAAATACTTCTGTGCCAATAACCAGTAATTCAAAGGAAGATTTATTTCAATTGCTTGGAGAATACTGCAGGAGTGAAGGGTAAAGTCCTACTGCCTTAAAAGAAAAGCACAAAGAAAGCACTTGATAAATAATTTAACTGACAAGAATGGGAAAGAAATTTTCATATATTTGTCTCTAGTGCCATGAAGTGGGTTCCAGCATTGAAAGGTTCCTGATTAGGGAAAAACATCTCTCTTTGGAAGCAAGGGGAAATGGTTTAATATTAAGTTTTTCCATTGTAGGTAAACAAGCATTTTCAGGTCTCATGGCATAATATGATGTGTATTCTTTTATTTTTTTTAAATTTATTTATTATTTAGCCTTTTTCTTCCTATTATTCTAGAGTTTCACATGTGTCTTTTCATACACTGAAAGCTCAGCACTCAATGCACAATATAAAAGCATGAAAAAGCATGCTTGAAGTTTTTAACTTTTAATGGAAATCAATCCTCATATGTAATGATAAAAAGTAAGGTTAGGACGTTATTGCATTTTCTATGCGACTGTCAATAAAAAATTGAAAGAGTTTTATTGTATCTATAATAAGGAAATTTGGTCAATTCGCAGTAATTTCAGTGGGAAATCTTTACTTCTGTTTTTGTTTTGTTTTGTTGTTTACTTCAGTGCTATCTACATTAAAAGAAACACAAACAAATATTTAAAATAGTTATGTCCAGATGCTTAGTAACATTTCATTGTCTTCTAATGGAAAAATGTGCTTAAAAAACTGATTTCAAAGTGAAGCAACAACCAATGTGTGTTTTATTACATCATCATAATGACTTCTTAGTCTATATTTAATCCATCCACTCAACCAATAAAGTAATTCAAACAGAGAAAAACCCTTCAATATGAGCCTCTATTGGTTTCAAAACCATGTGAGCCTCTAGACTGGCACCAAAATATGAGTTAGAGGTTTATGATAAATTAAAAAATCAATGAAGTAGGTTTTAAATGCATTTCATAAAATTTAATTTACATGTGTATTAGAGATGGGCATAGGTTTCCAAAAATGCTTTGGGCAGCTCAAAAATACAATACATCCCTACTTGCCTGTTATGTAAATGAATTCTCCTATATGTTTTTACTAATTGTAGACTAGATACAACTGTCTACTATTTTTACCTATATCCTGTCCCAGAGATATTATCAAATTATTAGTGAATGCCTTCCTCTCTTGATAGAGATAGATGAGGGAGAATACTATGAGTTACATGAATATTTGTGTTAAATATTTGTAAGTTGATTAATTGTGGGACTTAGTGTGTAATAATTGTTGTCCTTGAAAATACTGATATTACTCTAAGATGACAAGCTTTAGTGATTGACTTAAGATTTTAAGTTAAAACATGTATGGACATTGACTAAAGACCTTTGGAGTTTTGCTTAGTTCCAAATGGTAAAACAGTTTTTTGCTTTTAATATGACCAGAAACTGAACTGCACTTAGTTTGGAAACAGGCTTTGTTTTTCTTTTTTCTTTTTTCTTTTTAACCAATATTCAATTATATTTACACATAAATATGTTTAGAGGCACTATTGGTAGAACCACAATAGGAATTCAGGCTCCTGAGACAGAATAAACACAATTTCACACAAAGGACAAAGACAGCATGATGCTGGCTTAGCTCACTGGGTTTTGAAGTGTATCCTAATGCAATGTTTGAGTTTGAGTCTAAGAAAAAATGTTTTATTAATATACTCCTGATAAAAACTAATATTGTTCTTGGCAGTCAAAGAAAAAAAGGTTTTATTTAACAAAAAAAGTCTTTAAAATATAAGTTTGTTCTATGAACTTCGTATTCTTATGTGATACTAACTTTAAAAGAAATTTTATAGATAAGATCTTTGTCATGTGAGATGTTGTACTTAATCTCACATACTACAAATAGCTATACAGCCAAATAAACATCACATTGCATTATCATATAGATTTCTTCTGTTTTTCAAGTGGTCAGCGTTTTGTGGTAGCATTAATAGTTATTAGGGATTTAAATGGGCACTCTCTGTCTGTAACTGATCGACAAGATCAATAATTTTAAGATCAAATACTAACAGCAGTCTGTTTTTTTCTTTAATCACTGTCTTTTTGTTTTATACCCGTGCCTACAGCAAGATCCTGTTTTCTGTATGTAGACAGAGCTTCCTGCTGTGTGCTGTCGAAAGAATGAGAAGACAAGATGGAGAATCAATTTAAGAAAAAAGCTTCAGTTGACAAAGCTTTGCTGTAGATCAATGGAGTCTAGCTAGTTAAAATATCTTTGGGAGTAGAGATTTTACAATCATGAGCTTGGACATAATCAGTTTGCCTTTCCCTATTCCATTCATACAGTATTTTGCCAGATGAAAAAAAAGTATGCAAATACCAGACAGTTGAATGCCTTTTGGCTTTGTTGCCGAACAATAAAAGCAGCTTTAAAATATATTTCCTTGATATACAAAAATCTAGGCCTTTATTAAACTTGTTCTTTTAAAAGAGACAGTATTTACTTAAGAGTGATCTTCATTACAGCAGAGCAGGCAACAGTTTACCCATGGAGAGATGGAACAGCATCCAATTCACAACCTGGTACTTAGGGGACGTTTTTTTCATTGACTCCTCTAGTCTTTTATCACTTATTTGTTCAAACAGGTTTCATAGCAAGCACGGGATGTGTACAAACTGATATAAAGCACAGGTCTTCCCTAGCAGATTTATCCTTATAGCTGACATTTATTTAATCGGGTCTCAATAAATTTGCACACCAGCAGTAATTACTTGTTCCAAAATTCCTAATGACAGAGGATGAAAATATTATGTAATTTTTTTGCTTAAATACACATTTAGGATTATTTAGAAACAATCCAACCACTTTCATGTATGTGGTTGAATCATTCAAGACAACACTCTCAGGCACATGGTGTGACTCTTGGGGATGTCCTGAACAGAGCTAAGCATAGGTCCCTTCCGACTCAGCATATTCTGTGATTCCTCATTGAAAAAAATTCACAAAACATTTCACCTCCATCACCTAAACAAGAAATATGCACTTAAATTACTTAGAAATAAATCAGCCCTGCAGCTGGTTTGAAAAATGAGTGGTCTGGTACGGTCCTTACTGAACTTTCACGTAAGTGTATAGTGGGCACCAAGCCCTTTACACTGAAAATTACTTCTTTAGATGCTTAGGAGTTATGTCTGGATTAAAATATTGCCTATGCATTTTATCTGTCCAGCAGTATGGAGACGGTTGTGATTCAAAGTGTGACATATTCAAAAAGGGAGCAAGTGAAATGGATTTTTAAGAAATCAGAAAGAAAAGGAAAAGGAAATGAAAAGAAAAGAAAAGAAAAGAAAAGAAAAGAAAAGAAAAGAAAAGAAAAGAAAAGAAAAGAAAAGAAAAGAAAAGAAAAGAAAAGAAAAGAAAAGAAGAAAAGACATTTTGTATAGATAAAAGCATTGCTAAATTCTGGACAAGCTTTCCAGAAGTAACTGGTAATTTAAAGCGTGTTCATTGTGGGGTAAAAAAGAAGAGATAATTTAAAGGAGTTCGGTTCACAGGAAGATGAGACTGTTCCCTTTCTGAAAATCAATCTCTTGCAGAGATTTTCTCAAAGTTGGGTCTCTAAAATTGCTAATCCTTTCCACAGTCTTGTCTAGCAATTAGCATTAATCACTGCAGTCTGTATGTATCCCATTGGTCTCTGAGTCTGTTACAGAGTTTACTTATCTGTGGAAATTTTGTCCTTTGAATGAAAAAGGATGCTGTGGGCTCCTAAATACTGGGTTTCTGGCATAATGGATTACTTCAGACTCAGTTCTGTTTCTGTAAATATGAGAGCATTGATAGTTAAAAGGCCTCTGCATTTAAAGTGAAAAGGCAATTAAAATTTTAGGAGGATGTCAAAACAGGGGGAGTATAAATATTTATATAGAAAATATTTTCACTATTTCCACGAGTTATTTCACTTCAATAATGTCAATATGTAAAACCGACCTCACTGCGACTGAATAGACCAGAATATGCCTACATGTCTGTGCACAGATTTGTATATATGGGTGCTAAAGCAGTTACAGGTTATTCTTAACTTTTTATACCCTTAGAACAATCATGACTCACCTGGAGTTCTCTGTACCTACTTTATCTCAAACCTGTATGGCTGGGAGCAAACTGAAACAGAGGCAGTGAGATGTCATGCAAACACATTTTGTTTGCACCCAGGAGTGCCTGCAACTACATCATTTTATATTGGCAAATTATCAAACTATTCTCTGCCATCCTGCATCAGTTTAATTTGGATCAATCAGCCAATGGTATTGTTACCAACCTCCTTGGAAAAACAAGATTAAATCCAAGAAAAATAATTTATCTGGGCATAATTGGCTTTTTTTTTTTTTTTTTTTAAATGCAGGAGTTAGAGAGAAAAGAATCAAGCCCACTTGCACTAGGTTTTATTATTGAAAACACAACTGTGATTGTGCCTCTAGGTGGGCTTTAGATCTTTACTCATTTTAATATTGAATGCAAATATGACCATGAGGGAAACATCTGGGTTTCCTCCTTATATAGGAGGGGCTTAGGTCTCCCTGAATGCACATTCGCAGAACTGCACATGTATAAAATAGGTGTTATGAGCAATATTGCTCTTATGACATGAAACCTGACAGTGGAAAAGAGTGCGTACAAAAATATCATGAATCCCTTGGTGTTTTGGTCTTCACACTGTCAAAAGGTTCTCTGCAGAACCGGAGGGTGTTTAAAAACACAGTCACTAGTAATTTCTTTGACAAAGAGGCTCTGCTGCATAAATTAGCGATGCACACTTGTATTCTTTAAGCCTGTCCTCCAGGAGCAGTGCAAGGAGCCTGCAAGCCACACAGCGTAGAAGTAGCAGTCAAGGTGCAAACTGTATCCCCCATTCATCTTAATGATGTGTTAACTTCTAATCCTAGTTGGGACCATTAAAACACTGGATTCTTTATGTGGAGCTGGTGAAGAACTGCCTTAACCCTTGCATTGCCTTGGCATCAGATCTCTTAGTGTGCTTGTTCATTACACAACATACACTGTTATTATCGTTATTGTTACTATATAATACACGTAAGTAAAGCCTTGAGTGAAAAAATGAGTCATGAGTTAAACAAATTGTCTCCTCCGATATAGCTGCTTTAATACACTGAGAAAGAACTTTCTGAGGAATTGAAGGGCAGTGCTCTGATAAAGCAGTGAAGTGGGAATTTCAGATGTTTTACTTGCTGGTGGATACAAACCTCTGCATATGACCTTGGGAAGGTCACGTGCTCCCTCCTTACCCTCATTTGAGACTAGGCTCATAGCAAAAAGAATCAGAATAATAAGTACTCCACCGCAATTTACAGGTGTGTTTGGGGAAAAATGAGGCTCTAAGTGGCTGATGAATGCTGCAGAAAATACCATAGATAAGAGACATCATCAAAATGTAAACACTTAAGTAATTTTAAGGTGCAACTGGTAAAAGAATATAAATGTCTTTAAAAGCAGAGAGGTGAAATAAGCTGAATTACATAAATTGGTTGTGTATATTTGTGGGTTAAACACGAAATACTTCCTTATGCACAAAGGCTGTAAGGATCTATACGAATACAAGATAAATTCTTCAGTAGCACAGATGAGAAAATATCAGATGGTGACCTCTCCTCATGACCTTAAACCGAGAAAATCCATTGAGTCTTGAACAGCATCATGAAATGAAAATTCAAAGCAACCTTTTTTTATAATTCCAATCAGGAAACATCATTAAGATTTAGACAAATAATTTAAAAGAATTTATGTTTCTCCCCACTAGCAATCTGCTTTGGTCCCCAGTTCAAGTGAAAATCCATGTGAACCTTGTGAGTTGAGATTGTTAGATTAAAACGGGGAGTGCACCCCTCCAAACCATGGTTCTGAGCAAGGTACACCCTGTATGTATGAGAATACATTTGGGGAGCAGCAATTAGCTCAGTGGGTTAGAGCAGTAATACCAAGGCTGAGTTTGATCCCTGCGCAGGCCATTCGTTTAAAGCTGGACTTGATCCTTGAGGGTCCCTTCCAACTCAGAATATTTTGTGAAACCTGTGAAATAGGTAACAGAGAGTGGGGAAACTTAGGGGTAAATGCTGGAGAATTTTGCATGTGAGAGGGGAAAAAAAGGGTTGTAAGTTCAATGTCTCACGCAGTTAATGTGGCTTGAATATGTTGCTCTGAAAGGCTGTTTACAAACAGATTTCAAAGGAAGGGCAGCATCTTGGTCTGATTCATCTTCTAGAAGCAGCAACATCAGCTAGTTATATGTATAAACTTTGTCCTCCATTACCCAAACCTTTGTTCCTTCTGGCTTTACTGCTTTCTGAGTGGCTTGGACACTGAGCTGCCTCCTTTCAATTTGCTCTATAAGGACTCGATTCCCTCTGGCCATGTTATAATTGAGATTTGATACCAAGCTTGGGTGTGAAAATCCCATGAGCAAGAGCAATCTCCATTCAAATTTTGGTCTGCATATGTATGCAAGGATGAACAGTTGAGTTGTTTCTCACTCTGGTAAATGGAATCATCACAAGGTAATGTTACTCTCCTTATAAGTTCCCATCATAAAAAAAAAAATAGGACTTTTTCTTTGAATCTGGTCTTTCTTGCCTCATTAGGTCTGATGGGTTACACAGAGATTATTTCTAACCTGTGTTACTTAGTGTGTGTCCCTTTATTCTCTTTTTTCTTTGAACTTCCTATGTTCTTTTGCATAAAAGAAAAAATTTTCATTCATCTTTAAGATTGTCTAGTCAGGACGTGGGTTGAAATCCTCAAAAAAACTTTTCAGGCTGCACAGTTGGAGGAAACTTCCTTTGCTGCACACATTGATTATGACTTTATTATTTGAGGGATCTACTGAAATTCTCTACTGTGTTATTATACTTTTCACAGCCTGGCTTATCTATCCTCTTTTAGGTAACTGTTTTAGGACACTCTTGGGCTGGCCCCCATTAATGTCAGACAAGGCTAATTCCACAAAGTCAAAAAAGTTGGACATTTTATTACTGGTATAAATAAAACTGGGATCAGTTCCTCAAGTTTCACCATTCCTTGAGAACCTAATTATTTCTCACAAAGCTGTTGTGATCTCCAGGGGGTGCAAAAGTCATCTTTGTCATCTGGAAGATTTGTAATCAAACCTTATTCACCTGGACAACCTTACTCACACACATTCTGAAATATAACCAGTCTTTCTCCTTTCAACTACTGACATTTTGGCACGGTATGAATACTAAACTGTGGTGGCAGAGGTTTCATTTTGTCTGATATATCTGTTCCTTTTAACTTTCTCCTGCTTGATATGTTCTTTGATACATGTGTTTTTCTTGGACTCACTGAAAAATGACATTTTCATTATTGCTTACTAACCATGGCTGAGCATCCTATTACACTCCAGCAGCTAAGTTTAAGTCCAAACTACTTAAATTATAATAACCCACCAAGTGCCAGGGAGAAAATAATGAAATGGTTTAACTGTTTACTCATTTTGAAGGATCTGGAGTAAGACCAGCATGAAAGTTTCCAGGGTAAGCAACCATTCTTGGAGTGCCATTCATGCTGTATTTGCTGTATTTGATTATATGGCCAATTATAAAACACACTTTAGAGGAAACATAAGTGGTTGAGGGTTGGTATTTTATGTCTTGGGATGCTGTCAAGGAAAAGAAATCCTCTGGAAGGCAAGAAGTGCAACCTGGTCTGTCTCTGTGCTACTGATTTCTTCTGGATGTATTGAAACACTTGAAGGGCTTTTGATAAAATTTTGGTTAAACAGAAAAAAGGAAAAGTTATTGTTTTGCTTTACTCACGTCCCAGTATGAAGACAATGCTCAGCTCTCCTTTGTAATTAATTTTGTGATGGCTGTGATTTTAATATTGGGATTTTAACAGAAAGATTTTAACCCTTTTCGAGGACAAGCTATTTTTTTGCTTAAGCACATATACCAAAGCTTCAAAGGGAATCATTCTCCAAGAGTAAAAAGTCCTGAACCTGAAGCAATTCCTCTGATTTTATGGCAGTTTTTTAAGCTCTTTTCTCCTCTTTATCAGATGATTGTGCTCCACAAAAGATAGGCTACATTTCAATGCTTATGAGACAACATTTTATTTAACTACAAACTAATTAACTGTACAGGAAAAATATAAACAAAGGATTAAACAATCTTAAATCTTGAAGTTCTCAAATTATGCATGTGTTCTTCAATTTAATATTAATCTAAAAATTTAAGAAAAAATACTCCTCTTGTTCTCGTATGACTTTTTCTTGATTACGATCTTAAACCTTTCTTTTTCGCAAGAATAACACAATTTAATTCAGAGTTACACTGTGTACAAGTGGGAGCAGAATTAAACCTCCAAGCTGTCTTGCTTTCTGGAATTACATCTCAGGCTTTTTAAAACTGCTTTTCTCAAAAGTCTTTAAACAGCATCTTTCAGTAAATAAAAGCTCATGTGCCCTTGCCTTCCAGTTACTGCTTCAGGTGTCTAGACAACTCCTTGGAGGCTTTTGCCGCTCTGTCTAGTGCAATTCAGCTCAAATCAGGAGAGTAATCGCAGCAAACATGCTATGAAAATAGATCTCATAGCCATGGCACGCTCAGCTGAACGCACACCCGCGTGTGCCGCTGCTCAGTGGGACAGGTCCGTGGGGAACATCCCTGCAGAGGGAGCAAAGGGCACCGGAGCTGGGCAGGGATCCAGTGATTAACCAAGGGGTGCAATATTTGTAAAACATGCTGGTGCAGTAGATTTGGGCAGATACTAATTTAATGTCACGTTATTTTCATTTACAGCAGTGAAGCAGACTGATTCTGGATATTTTTTTAGCTTCAAAGTTATTTTTTTAATGTTGTTGTTAGTTCTACAACTTCTTTCAAAAATGTCGTAAATATACCGCTTTAACATTTATGCAGATTTTTTACTGGAAACCTCACTTTGAAAGAAATATTGTTGACTAATAATTTCCATAAACATTTGTGACAAAAAAGAATTTTTGTATGACTAAAAGAAGTCACCTAATGCTGTTGAGATTTACAGTATATTCACAGATAGAAGAAAGTTTACATGTGAGTGTTCCCATTTCAAGAAAAACACAGCCTCTAAACAGGGAGGCACAAAATTACAGACATAAAAACATCTTTTTCTTCAGCTAAAAGATCAGAAAAAAAACCCCAAAAAAATTTTTGGGACATCCATCAATTTGAATGTGATAACAGGTATGTCCCTAGTGAGTATTTCTGAAAAACCCATCCAGGATATTTGCCCTTCCCATGGGCAGGCGATTTCCCACTCTAAACAGCATGAATCCTTCCACCGACTTCAGTGGGAGCTGACAAAGGGTTTTACTCATGGTAAGAGATAAACTTTTCAAGGTCTTGAAAACACAAAGGTCTGCTTTTCTGCACCCTTATAGACCACCAGGCTAACTGAGAATGTTTCCTAAGAGCTAACCTTTGCTGTTTGATTTTGTTTCCTGAGGCTCACATCACCTCATTACCACCGGCTGTTTGATTTAAAAATAAGCAGGACTGGCAGGTTCTGGCTAGTGACAATTTTGTCAGACTTGAATTTACTTCCTTTTCCTCTTAGAACAGAGGAGCCACTTTTCTTTCTGATGGCTGCCTATAGATATTTACCAGGTTGATTTCATTTTCTTCTGCTACAAAGGGAAAAATGAGTATGACCTTCCAGCAGACAAAGGTGAAGCTTCTGGGATTTTTTTCTTCTTTCATTTTATACAGAGATGTTACTGATTTGGAAGAAATTCCTGTATGTATATAAAACAGAAAATAATTCTGAAGAGAGTAGAAAATGTCAAAAGGGAAATAACTGCTATATCACAATAGCAGCTTTTGGGAATGCAGAGAGTTACAGTTATTTACTGGCAGAAGCCCTGAGTTCTAGCCAGTCATTTAATGCTGTGTATCAATACTTCATAAAGGTACCCCAGATAATGAAATATTTCTAGGAAATTATTCTGCTTGCAAACTCTAGGTGACTCTTTTTTTTTCCTGTCTTTTGTTTTGGTTTTAATTTTTTTCCTTGTACACACCTTCCATTTGATCTTTTAAGAGCTAACTCTTTTGTCTCAGGATAGCTACAAAAGACCAAACTTTTGTTTAATTTCTAAGAGTAATTAATCCT
This sequence comes from Pardalotus punctatus, assembly GCA_013400915.1. NCBI lineage: Eukaryota > Metazoa > Chordata > Aves > Passeriformes > Pardalotidae > Pardalotus > Pardalotus punctatus. The sequence continues at coordinate 1,483,972 of VZTX01008100.1, forward strand.
TAACCCTTGTTGAACTTCTCTGAATTATATTATAAGGTGAGCTTCAGATGATATTTCAGAAATGAACAGCTCCTCATACACATTTCCCAAACAAAATCTAGTACTGAAATTTGTTTCTAAAAGCTCGTCAGGGATTAAGAAGACAAAAGTATACAAATGTAAACTGAAAAAGAAACAGTTAAAATATTAAATCAATAATTATATTTCAATAAAACTGAGATTACATACCCCGGTAAAATACAAGTATATAGCCCTTTCCAGGAGATTGCCACACTGATCACAGAAATTATGCCAGTGAGAGAGGGTTTTTGTTTGTTTATTTTTTAATCATAGTGATTCAGAAACAGTTTTGAAATTGGAAGCTGTTCCTCATGAATCTTATATTTGATTATTTTCTACAGCTAAGGCACAGCAAAACCCCAAGCCCTATGATTTTTAAGAACACATACCCCATAGCTGGAGGATATGAATGACTGAAGGAAAGCCACAACATAAAAATATATGAATGCATTTTGAGACAAGTTAAGCACTAGAGATACTGCACTGGAGTGACAAACTTTACAGTGAAAGAAATGGCAAGTAGAAATTGAAACTAAAGGTTTCTCCTGCAGTTATGAAGGTGTATGACTGCATACTCTTTTGCTTTTAAAACACATTTTTGTTCTTCATATATACAACCTTTTTCCACAAATAATATGCTTGTTGAAAAATTGGACAATGAGTACAATGTTAAGTATTACTACATACTCAACAACTATTTCAACAGAAAAAAAAATAATTAAAAAATTATAAACCTTCTTGATTACCTAGAAACTGAGAGAAATTCTAATGAAAAGATTATGAAAAAAGTCCAAAACCATAATGGTTTCAGATTAAAATGCTCATATTTCTATTTGCCTAAAGCTCACCTCTCCTCTTCAAATAATAAACTTTACTTTTTAAAAATATTTTCTTTCTTCTCTACAATAACAGCAGTAATATTTATCCAAAATATTTAATTCCTAAGTAATATATTTTGGTCATTGATCAGAAAAAGATCAATTTAATTTAGACCAAACTAACCACCTTCAAGTTACCCAAACCAAGTCAGGAGGGAAATAAAAGAACTTATGTAGTTAATCATCAGTAATTTCTTTCTTTCTTTATATTGGCTGAGGATGAGTTCAGAAGGTTTCAGCCCTGGTTTGTAAAACAACCAAACCAAACCAAAGAAAACAGTGCATGCTGGGTCTGTTATGGCCTGATTTCATTGACATTTCCCTTCAGAGGGCATCCTTCCAAACCTAGAATCACCAACCTCGTGTTCAAATAACCCTCCCAGTACTAGAAACACCTTCAAAAATGTTGCTCACTGCCATCATCTTTGGGCTGAGTTAAAAAAGCTTATTAAACCCAGACAAAGGAGGTGTCACCCACACACCTCCACATTCTTTTTCCTTTTTTTCGCTGGGTCAGGCTGCACCAGCCTCACTGGCTGGTGGTTTCCAGAGGCTGCGCAGAGATTGCCTTCAAAATTTTTAACTGATCTCTTAGAGTGAAAAAGGTTTTTCACACCTCAAATTTAATGACATATGGCATAGCTCAGATAAGATCATGTCAACACTGCCACCTGTATTTAAGACTGAAGCTGGTACTGTATATTAAATGAAAAAGTGAAGGGAGAGCCCTGGTGAAACCATCTCCAAGCAGAAGCCTGGCCATGATGGTGAACCAGCTAGAAGTGTTGGCAGCAATCTGCAGATGTAAGAGTACGGCAGGATGTAGCTGCTTTCACAGCAAATTCATCTATTAAGGGCACAGATAAATCTGACACTAACTACTGCCTGGGTTTTCAAATGATGGCAAAGCCAGGAATGTGGCAAGAGAGCTCAGGGCTGAAACTCAGTATTTGGATCTACATATCTCAAAGTCAGAAGTAACTGGCAAGATTATCAAGTTAACATTTTGTACCCCACACACTGATTTCTAAAAAAACAGTTTAACCATGTTAAATTTTCAGAAAAACATCCTTATTTGAAGACAACACAAACTAGAGAATAAACCCCTTCCTTTGTAATCCATGTCTGGTGGATAATTGCCAACAAGTCAGAAGAAAACAAGAAGAAATTAAAGAATAAAATGTCTGCAATTTCTAATCTGAATTATTGTGGCATTAGATTTCCACCACTAGTCCTGCCTTCACTCTTCTAACTCAAAGGAGCTTGTTTCACTTTGGAAAGTACATATATGTATGCTGCAATCAAATCAGTCTTCAAACTTGTTTTTGATAAACTAAACAGACCTGGCATTTACTCAAAGATTTGAATAATTTCTGTGACTTTTTTGTTCTTCATGTTCTCCAGATTTTAAACATCCTGTAGTGGAGTTAAACTTGCATGCCTTCCTGTGTCAGACTGGTTATGTGGATAAAAACCACATTCCTGTTTCCATGCTCCTGTTTAATCATGGGCAATATTGACCGCTTTTGCCACAACATGGCTTTTGAATTTAATGTTAATTCTTTTTAGGGCATATGCTTTCCTGCACACACTGTTTTTGATCCTTTGTTCTTGCTGGATAGCTTTTTCATGACCTTAAACTGCAGTTTTTCTGCATAGCCCAGGTCATCAAGCAATACTGGCTCCTGTTAGCTGCTCTCTTAATTATTTACCCCGCTGTCCTTTGTAAGTTTGCTCAGTAGTGACTCAGAAATGACCTCTCCAGAGAGATTAGGCATGAATAACTTGCTTTCTGAGATCCCAGTCAAGTCCTCAGTCATGTGATATGGTGGACATTTCTGTATGTGATGGGATTCACAGCTCACCCTGGGCAGGCAGGGATGGCAGGGTGACAACTTCTTATCCCTTTTTTGTTGTTGTTGTTGCTGTTGTGGGATTTTTGTTTTGTTCTGTGTTCTGTTTTTTGGTTTTGGTTTTGTTTTTCCCTTCTGAGCATTTTTTTTCCTCAACAAAAATCTGATATTTATGAAATTTGATCACTTACTGCAACTGTGTGAAAATGTCAGCCTATCGATTAGTCATGGGCTGTTGATTGTAAGGATTCACTCAAAGGCCTAGTATTCATCATTCATTATCTGAGTGGTGTGGCCAGGCTTCTGAGTCAAATAACATTTTTACTTTTCCCTGATTGATTAATTGACCTTTTAAAAACTTCTTAAGGCTTCTTTCCCAAACAAAATTTTGCTCATGAGAGACAGAGAGGTTTCTTTCTTATGTCTTGTCTGCTTAAGAGAGATGCTCTGAAATAAACTGCTGGGGCACATCCCGGGTAAATGTGACAGTTAACTGTGGGGAACAGCTTGGAAAGGAAGGAGTGGTTAAGAAGAACATAAATCAAAATTTTGTAGAAAATAACTTGCTTTGGCAAGAAAACAGACAATGTTATTCAGTATTTATGTTGTCCCAGCCACATTTTTTAAAAAAATAAGATAAAGTTCATTTTATTGAACTGATTCAATACAGATCCCCAGGCATTTTGTCATTGTCTTTAAGGTCCCTTTTTCTTTGTTCTTTTTCACCTTTCTGACATGATGCTTCAGCTTAACTACAGAGGACAGTAAAAATCTTCTGGAATTTATCAGAGAATTTATTCACAGAGGCATTGCGTACTGTATCAGAAACAATTTTTTTAACACTTCTACCAAGCCATGGTCTAGCAATGAAGATCAACCCTCTGGACAGTGTCTCACACATATGAAAGACACTTGTAAATACAGGGTTTCTGAGAAAACGCTTCGTTTCACTGTCACATTTCGTTATGTCGCTTGGTAAAATATGATATATTATCAAAGGCAATTAAAGAATTGGTCAGTGTGTACCAAAAGCTCCTCTCCTCTCTCCATATGTTCCTCTCACATACTGGTCTTAGGCTAGAATTAAAGGTGTTAGCATATTGAAAAATCATTAATAACCTGGGGCCCTCAGCCTGAGCCTCTTCTCCCATCCCATCCTGCCTCAGCGATAATCAGAAAAGGCACTCGAGATTAATTGCTCATAATAGAACAGAGATAGCTGATAAATCTTGCCCTGTCCAGAGAAATGTCTCAAGCTCCCATAACAGATACTCTTCCCTGGCCCAAAAACCCTGCTTTGGGTGCCTCTGCACACGCTGTCACTCAGGGCTTATGGAGAATGTGTGGGGACATGGAAATCCCACAGCAATGAGAGGATGCAAAAGTAGTGAGGAATTTTAAGTGCAGGTTGGCTTAGTCCTTTCTGTGAAAATATATTTAATGTGGCTGATAAGAAGGCTTATGGGTATATTTTATTATTTAAATCTACATAAATAGCAAAGCAATTTATAATCATGCATTACAAATCCCCAGAGTTCCCACCTACATTCTAGCTCTCACTGTTCTTCCCATTTTCTAAGTGCCTGGGGAAAAGTGAGTCTTGCCATATCAGTAATCTGATGACAGGGAAGTAACATCACTGATTCTGACAACAGAAGCAGATTATCGTGTGAGAAACCTGAATTATCATATCTTTAAAAGGTGAGACCAAGTTTTCACCAACTTAATTCATTAGCTGGTGTAAGTGTTTAGGAAGATAATTTGTTTGGACCTTTCCTCTGTGCTTATGTTGTGCTGTGGACTTTTCCTATGGAAATGTCTGCACGCATAGCCCGGGAGATCCTGAGAAGCTGACGCTGGATCCAGTATGCCATAAATGCTGTAAATCCAGTATGTAACAAATACAGGTTCTGGGACATCTCAGGAACCATTTTTCCTCACTGCATCAAGGCTTTCTAGTTGTATTTCCATGATAATTTCCTTCTAATTTCAGAGGACTAAATATGAATCTCTAGGTTGGTATGCATCTATTCATGGGAGCCTTCCAGTGTGACAAGAACGTTTATCACTCAGGCATGCTCAGTGGTAATACAAGTTCTTACAGAACGTCTCTAGAAGTATTCTAACATAAAAGCAGGTGCAAATGCCACAAAAGTCAAGTCAGAAATGGTTTATGGCACTAATATTTATAGTTTACAGTGCTGCAGTGAATTCCTTGGAAGAATATGTTAAAATTGTCAGTTTCTATATTGCTATGCCATTTTTCAGAATTTTCTGGTCAAAAGGAGTTGTCTGTGCCTTTGAAAAATCTTTGAAAAGGCTGTCCTGACTAATCATTTCTCAGTGGAGATAGCACAGCAGTTTCTGTGTATGCATATACTAAATGATTAATTTTCAGTGTGCTCAAAATAATCTTTTTAATTGTTAACACTGACCATTATTTAAACTTTGTTATTAAACCTTTTCAGTGATAGAAAAGGAGATGGAAAGTCTGATAATTCAATTTGTTAGAGATTTTTTGTTGTGGAAGCCATGTGTAGGACCCACGTTTGATTTCCAGTTGACTCAGTGGAAGATAATGCAAATAGGCAATACTTAAAAGAGTTGTGCAGTTGCCTAAGTTGTGCTCTGGAATTAAATTTGCTGCCCTTAAGCCTCAGGACTAGGAGAGAAAGTTTTTCTGTGAGAAAATGAGATCAGGAGAAGGGAAAACTTACCATAATATTCCTGTTCAATGTGTGAAAAATTGAAATCCAGAACTGATTTCTACGTCATGTATCTTCATGGAAATGTGTGTTACAGACCCACAGGTAAATTGCTGCTATTTGAGATATCTGCTAGAGGATGAATTCATCAAGATAAATGGATTGTTATGGTTCTAGAAGTGTTTAATTTTGTGTATAAGAGACCATCTGCTTTCTGATAAATGTTCTTGCTCATATTTTTGGGCAGGTTATTTTATTTAGTCTTTTAAGCTTTGCTTCTTTTTTTTTTAATAAACATGTGTAAATAAACATCATAAAAATAATCACAATACATAGAAATGAAAAGAAACTTATGTATCCTTTTTTCTTTTGTTTTTCCCTTTTTTTTTTTCTTTGAATATTTTCAGTTGCTTACCTCCAGGTTTTTGGTTGTTTGGGTGGTTTTATCTCTCAGGTTTTTGGGTGGAAAAGGAATTATTCTATGTATTTTCCTGACCAGTCTAAGCTTGTTTCACATGGTTACATCTCCCTGTCCAGGGCTGTAACTTTGAAATGTCCATGAAGTTCTTTCTCACCAAACTCAACCAGAGCAGGTCACAAGGCAGAGGTTGTGGAAGGACAGGGAGCCACTGCTGAGCGCTACAGTCACAGGGCAGGGGTGGCACAGCAGGAAGCACAGAGGGGATGAACCCACCCAGATTTTCCTGTTGGACAGAAGAGAGAAGTCTTTTCATTTTTAGATGCCAGAACACAGGGCCCCAGGAAGAAAAGAGCTGCGAGCCACTGCTGTTTTCTCCATGAATGAACCCTGTTTTGCAAGAGGAGATGGACACGGATTATTACACAGAATCATTTCGGCTGGAAAAGATCTCTGAGGTCATCAAGTCCAACCTGTGATGGAACATCAACCACCTTGCCAAGCAGACCGTGGTACCAAGCACCGTGTCCAGTCTTTCCTTAAAGGAAATTCCTTCAGGATGGTGACTCCACCACCTCCCTGGGCAGCCCATTCCAAAATCTAATTACTCTTTCTGTGAAGAAATTATTAACAAAATATCTTGCTTGGTAGATTACATTCAAGCAGCTCATTGCTAAAAGTCTGGTATTTTTACTTGTGTTAATTATGACTGAATAAAACATTATTTCTTGTTTCTTAGGAAGGTAAACAGAATTCACAGGTGAATCAGTCTTCTGGAATGGCTGTAATATTTATGAGTGCGAAATTGACAATTTGAGAATGTCCTTTAATATCCTCTTTAAAATGAACATTCCAGCAAACATTCCCGTGACAATAATAATCCAACAGAACATTTGCAAAAAGTAAACACAAAAGGAATAAGCACAGCCAACACCAGTTCTCTGGGAGCATATTGTCAGTACTTATTAAACAAACAAAGAAACTTGCTTATTATCATTACCCTTATTATTATAACAAATATTTATGAAACTTTTCTGAGGTATTTTTTCCACGACAACTTCTGCAGTTTATCTTGCCAAAATACAAAACACTTCTGAAAAAAACTGTGGAACTTCTGTTTCTTTTTCTTTGACACCAAATGCTGCAAAAATTTAAAACACATTCAATTTTATTTTCTTTATTTCAATAAAAGCAATATGTTAAATAAAGTGATTATTGGTTTTGACTGATCTGCACATTTCATGCTTGACAATAATCATGAGTTTACACCACAATAAAATGTTGTATGTTCATAGATATACAACTGAAACATCTGACTTAGCCTAGAGACAGATTTACTGGGAGCACCAACAAGGTGGTGTACTTGGACTTCGCTTACCACTTTCTTCCATCTCCTAGCATTTCAATAGTGATATAAAATGCTTCTGCATATCACAAAGCAATTTTTTCATTTTTCTTAAAACGATTTCAAAGTCCTCCTCCTAAAATGTTCTGATGCGATTGTAGTGCTAAAAATCTATAGGCACATGAGTCAATAATTATCAGATATATTGGTACCTGTTCTTAGGACACAGTAGCTTGAGTTTACAGAGCTTACAGACATCAGCACCTCCCAGGAGATCCAGATATGCCCTTGCATCTAAATCACACCAGCTCAATCCTATCTAAGATATTTAGTATAATTCTAGTTCTAAATTTAGTGAAACTATTGTATCTCTAGTTCTTATAGTTTGCTTTGCATATATTCCTGAACCTCCAAGAAAACCTTCAGAGACTGGTGATTACTGCTCCTTGTAATTCAACAATACTCAAGAGTCTTCATTTTCAAGTACAAGTGTTAAAGAGAAATTTGTTCTTAATCCCAGGAGATTTTTGAATAGGACTGAACACAAGAAGAAAAGGAACAAGAGAAATAGCACAACATTTACAGTTTACTGAATTTAAGATGTTCTCTGGTGAAAAAGTAATCCCTCAAAGTAGCAGGTTTAGCCTCAATGGCCTTAAAACACCCAGATTACATAAAATATGTCTTCATATCCTTGAGAGATTCCTTAATAAACCTAGTATGACCATTCTTTCCATGGTACATGTAGTGTAGTTCCTCAGAGAAGTTGCTTGTAAACCTGAGTTTCGCCTTTGTTCACCACCCTTGAGAGTTCCTGCTTTCCTTCAGTCTTACACTGAATAACACTGGGCTACTGGGACTCATTAATTTGAGCTCTAACAAAGAACAGCCCAACTGAATCCATCATATGTTAATTACATGGTGCTTTTTTCTTTTTGTGGGATCATCATCTGTGGAGGGCAGCATGTCTGAACTCCATCTTGCCTTGAAAAAAACCCCTACGTTTTAGCACAGGCACAGACAGAACTGGATCTTACCTCTTGTTCCCGTGACAGGGCAAGTATGGTTCTGCGCAATTACCTCAGCACAGGGTAAAGCACACATCTTTTTTGAAGCTAAAGCTTAAAATGTGACTCTTAAATCACAGTGTGTAGGCTAATTATTGGTATATATTGAAAACACCTTGTTTTATGAATAGAAACTCAACATTGCATGGCCTGCGACAATCGAATTCGTGGCCCACCGAGTAAAATACAAACTAAATCATCCTTTAGTGCAGGAGCTAGCCAGAGAAAACACAACTGGCTACAGAGAGGATGTCATAAATGTACAAGAAATGAAGTATGCAGTCTCAGAATATGGAAAATGAGTATAAGAGAAAACCACAAGTAGTTTTTCATATTTCAAGAAGCCAGGTATTTCCTTTTGATGAATTATAAGGTACTGAAAAGATTGACATTAGATTCCTTGGATAATTTCTGTGCTTATTAATATAACACTTGGTTTATACCTGAAAAATACAGATTTTCTGCATTTTAGTAATAAAAAGGTAAGACTAACTTTAAAATATTTTTCATTATACTAAGGGGAACAATTAAATAGTTTTTAATTATTACTCAAAACTAATAGTTACTCTTTTTTCATTAATGTAATGTATGTTTTTACTTCAAACAAAAGAAAACTGACTTTTCCTCTTATATTCAAAGATACATTCCATTTTTTCCAAGAATTAACTACTCTAAATCAAGCAGTTAACATCAGTAGAGACTGGGAATATTTCCTGTGGGGAGTTATTTCCTCATTTTTGGCAGAATTTTGCACAAAAAAAAAAAAAAAAAGGTTTGAGGGTTTACTTTTAAAATAACCTATGTCATAAATTTCCCCAGATCCTTTAAGACCCTTGTTTAACAAGTATTTTGATAATGTCAGAGTAACTGACTGTACTATTCATTCAGAGAAATCAACACTGCTGTTATTAAAGAGAAGGTTTCAGTATAGCATAGAACTACAAAATTGGCTCAGGTTTCAGCCACGGAGAAGGCAGCGCCAAAGCAGAGATGTGCTGAAGGAAACCAGAGGGCAGCTGCACCGGGTGATAAGGTGCATTAAGTTATGGAGTTGGAAGTAAACAAAAAGGTTCAGTCGTGTAAATAGCTGGGGTGGTGAGTGAAAGACAGTCTGATGAACAGCTCTGGTCACAACCAATCTGTTGAGATGCTCCAAGGAACACAGGTCTAACACTTGGACGATCACAGCAGAAATCTGCCTCTTATGGAGCCAAAAGTTTCACAGTGAGGCAATTTAACAACTTGGTAGTCTTCCCAAATCTGCCATAGGCTTGTACTAGTTAACCCAGTAAGACATTTCAGTGAGCTAAACAATTAAGTTGGGACCTAAACTGTAATTTTAATGTGGTGAAAGAGAACTGTAATCCTATGACTGTGAAACTTCAATCTTAATAACTCTAATATGGACATAATAGCTCTGTTCTTCTTTATTCAAGTTGCAGAAGCAGAAAATTGAAGGAACAGAAGTGTGTTTTCTTTGGAAAGAACTCATATTGGCATTTATAAATCAGTAATATCAGATTTAGAATCTATCCATAGTTTGGTGAGGCTCAATGGAGTAGATTAACCCCAGGAAAATGAAAGGCTTAAACTATAATTAATGCATTAAAATCACACAAAAATTAGTCATTGACACGCAAGTATGTTTTATAATTCGGTTTGTATATCCATACGAATTAAAGTACACATTTGTTCAGAATGTCTGTTAAAAAAGCTAGACACAGCTCGTGTTCCATTTTATCCTTAAAAAAAAAGACATGTATAGAATTAAATGAATAATTTTGTGCTGCTCTCTATGCAGAGACAGCACATGTACTTGTAACTACTCACTTCCAGATAAGGAAAACAGCACTGCATGTGCAATGCTAAGAACACAGAGGCAACCAAATCTAATAAAACAGTAGTAATGGGGGACTTCAACTGTCAGCATATAAACTGGTCATATGTCATATTGGGACAAGGTTTAGGAAGCAATTTCTTGACATTTTAAGCAATTGTTTCTTGGAACAGCTTGTTCTAGAGCCCACAAGGGGAGAGGTTATTGCCCTAAGTAACACACAGAGAGTTATTTCAAGAGCCATAACTGAGCCACTAAATAATAGCACCTAAAACACAATTACATTCAGATCCTTGTGGGAGGGACTGTGCAATAACATGAACCTCAGAAAGGAAAAGGTACTAAGTATAGGGAAATGGAAATCACTACAGAAAACCCTGCCAAAACCAGAACACATATGCCCCTAAAATAAAAGGCAAGCTAGAAAATTGCAGCCTTGGAATCTGCAACATGGCAGTGACTTACCCACCTTGCCTTATGGGTCTCTCAAGACACATGGCCTTTAGCAAAATTGGAAGTGGGAAGGCTTCGTGCTATTAGAATGAAAGCCTCCTCTATTGCTGGAATACCAAAGATGATATTTCTTAAGTGTTAACATAACTACAGCCATTTTTAATTGTGGTATCAGATTATTTGTAGATCTTTGTTCAAAATTTGAAGCCACTACTCATTGATTATTAATGATACATGTTGGCCTGCACAGGGTTACAGAGCATGCATTCCATTCTATTTTTCTCATTACTAAAAAGTGAGATTTTTGGTAGCCCTCATGACAGTTTAACTAAGTTTTTGGAGAAATTGTAAAGATTTGTTATGTATTTCTGTGGGACCAGACTTAGAAGAGTGCAAGAGAGTTTTCAGAATCTAATGCAAAATATTTGCAAGGATTTTACTTCAGTTATTGAAACCAAAGAACACTCCAACTCAAATATTAAAGATGTTTTTCTGAAGTCTAGCGTTACATCTGGACATCTTTTTATCACTGACTATATCTAAAAATAAGAAAATAGTGGAAGGATGAGGTACCTATGATGTATATTGGGAGCTGTGATTTGTTACTTTTTGATGAAAATAAGACTGCTTGTTTTATGATGGCTAATGCATATCATGTGTTTCTAGTTTTGTATCTCCATCACACTTCACTTACATTCTAAAACAGAAAGGTTTTTCAACCATTTTACGAGATAACGGAACATGAGCAGAATAACAAACACAAGAGATCAACAGAACTCTCTCCTTCTTTTTAGATTTTTTCCTAATGATTCCCATGGCCCACATTTTCTGTCTTACATTTGTGCTGTATTATTCACTGGTTTCTAGTTGCTTACATCCTTCCCTTTGGAGCGTGTAGCCTGGCACCTTCATTTCACTTTCCACTTAAAGGTTTAGTATCCACATGCTGGTATTAGTAATTTTATCTTTTTTTTATTTCCTCCTATTCTTTCTCTCACCTATGGCATTTCTAATGAATATACACTTGAATGAATGTTGTTCTGCAGCATAAAAGAAGCCACTTCCAAAACAATGCTTTTATAGCTTTCTTGCTACGAATTTTCTTTTGTTATCTCTGTTGTCAACTAAAGAAACCTTTTAGCCACAAATGGTACCACTACATTTCTATGGGTAACTAACAGGTTACAGATCTTATCCACTTGATATGACAAATGATTAGTTACTTGCTAGCATCTGAGGGCTCAAAATTTCCATTAGAATGGTTCTCTTCACAGCTGCTCAAACAGAAAGCAAAACGAACCTATAAAATGAAATTGTGAATAAACAGCAGAAAAGTCAGCTCATTACTCTGCTAATACTTATGAAACTTGTCCTCCTGAATTTCATAATAATCTAGTTAAGCTGTACCATACAACTTTGGAATGTCTACAGCATGTGCTATATGAGGAGGAAGAAATATATAACACATCAAATGGTAGAAAGAGGCAAAGAGAACCATCCATCTATGTCTCAAGGTACAGATTCCTTGACCTCTCGAACACTTCATAACTAGCAGTAGGTCATGTTTATCTGTTGGGAATGCTGGAAAACTGCCTCAGCTCCCGTATTAATATTTCTTCCACAGGCAGAGAAGACAGCCAAACTCTGAGCAAGAAAAGATTGCATCAAGTAAGAAGGTTTAATCCTAAATTGAGGTCTTTTTGAGGAACATATTTTCAAACTAATTATTTTTTCCTGGGTCAGAAAAAGTAAGAGACCTCCTGCTGCCTGGCCATGAAAAAGTAGTACAAATGCGACTCAGAGCAAACAAAAATATATCCTATATATACACATAAAGTCAAAAGTATGATTTTCACATTCATAAATACTGATTTAATGACACCTCATATTACCTGTACGTCATATGTTTACAGCTATAAAACACCCTGAAATTGGCCTATTATTCATTTTTATTTGCTACATTTTCTTTAAATTACATACAAGGAAATTGGTTGCAATTTTAGTATTGCAAACCCACAGTGTTTGACTGCATACATATTTGTTTCCATATTGCAGTCAGCACATACATCATTTAATAAGTCAAGTGTATCTATTATGCTCAAGGTTTAAACATTTGTTTCATGAAGGATCATTAAATATAAAAATCAGGCTTGCATGTGCAGGTCTAGGACACATGAAATTAAGTAATATATGTTAAAAAAAAGGTGTAATGCAAATGCACAGAGTACCTTATATAAATGAAACACTTCAATTCTAGGCAATGAAAATCATACAAGGATGTGCTCTGAAAAAGCAATGAGTGTGCAGGCAACTACAGAAGACCTTTGAACAACTCTACTGAATTTTTAACATGCAGACTACATGGATAACATTTTTCAGGATCATAACCTCAGATACACAAGAGCTGGACATGCTGAAGCTAATTGCAGTCCTTTTCTTCTACCTACCTCGTCAGAAGTAGTATGGTATGTATTTAAGTGTAAACAAATGACCACTTCCTATCAATGGCAGTTCTCTCATGTGAAAATGAAGCATATGCTCAACTTGGTAAAAACTGTTCAGCACAAGTGGGACTTACAGCGCTGCCTGCAGATAAAGTGTCCATGCTTCTTAAAACAACTAAACTTCAGATATTTACATTTTAAAGCCTTTTTAGATGGCTTTAGGAAGACTTAGCAGATGACCAGGAGGCCCAATAGGTGAAAGATCCATGTCTATATTCTGCCATTCTTCCTGTTTCCTTCCTGCCACTAGTGGAGTTCAGCCCTGTTTATTATGATTCTTGTTTTGTCAGATACATTTGAAAAGATCCACTGTTGTCAAATATTAGCAGCAGGTGATGTTGAAGCTGGAACAAGGCTGGCAGGCTGCCTCTTTCCTACAGCCATTGGAATATACTTTCTTGCTAAATCGGGACTGTAGTCTGGGATTCCCATAATCTTCTGTAATAAGTGCAGGCAAAACCTAAATAACCAAGCAGGTATCTCATTCTCAGCTCTCACATCAAGTCACTAATGATGAAACACATTGAGAATGACAATCTTGTATTAGAACTCATTAATTTTGTGCAAATTTTGTAAATCCAGAAGTTTTACCTTTTCTGAAGACCCCTGCTTATTGTCAAAATCATATTGCATAATGGAGATTATTTGCTATTAAAAACCTGATTTCAGTAGCTCACCATTAGGAAGAGTACAAATACACTAGTTGTTACCAAAAGCAACCAGTGGTATCACAACTGAGAGGTTAGGAACAGGTCGATTAAAATTTCTGAACCTTAAACAATTTGCATTACAATTCTATTCTGAACATCTGCAGTGCTACTTAATAGTGATTACACTGAAAAATCAGTGTCAGACTGGGCACTCAACTGACTGTACAGTTGTCAGAGCGATGCTGGGAGGGGAAGTTAAAGTATTACTCAAATGCTGCACTGAAGACAGCCATATAAATCTTCCTAAAAATACAGCAATATTGTTTTCAGAGCAAGTCTGGACAGTGAGCAGTAATAAAATATGAAAATATCCACTGAACAGTAGGACAATATGTAAAAATAATGTTCTTTCCCTAAGCATTTATCCAATAGACTGATGAAAGAGAGGCCTGTGGAAATAAACCAATGTGTGACAGGGTAATTAAAGACTGTATCATAGTACAAACATACTGGGGATATAAATAAGGGTCAAACAGCTGGCCTTAATTCTGCTGCATAATCATTTTGGAATGAGATTTTGAACTCAACATGTTTTAACATATTGAAATGTATATTCTAAAATGCTCTAAACACACTGCAGAGTATATACAGCTGTAATGACTAATAACACATGAAATTTTTAAGGCATAACATAGATCTCTTTCTATGTCAAAGCAGAATCAATTCTATCCATGTCACTCCTGGCAGATATTTGTCTAATAGTTTCTTAAAGGCTTTCAGTGATGGGCATTTCTCCCCAGGCAATCTAATGTAACATTTCCTTCACTATCCTCACAGTTAAAAAAATTCTTCCTAATATATAACTGGAATCATCTTTCATGCAATTTAAACTCCTTATTTCTTTTTCTATCCATCAAAAACATGGACAACAGCTTGTTCCCTGCGTCTCTGCAGCAGATTTCTATGTATCTGGAGACTGTTATCTTGTCACACTCAGTCTTTTCCTCCTTAGGCTGAGCAGTCCAGTTTGTTAACTGTGTTCTCCAAGGTCATGTTTTATAAACATCTGAAACTTCTTGTTATAATCCTCTGACAAGCTATAATTGGTCTCCATTTTTATGAAGTATGGTACGTAAAGCTGAATTTAATATTCTAGCTACAGACCACAAGCTGAAGAGTACTGCTTTAGCCAAGAAGAACAAAGGGTTACTTCACATGAAGCATTTAAATAAAGTATGCCCATAAGAAGTTAACTGCCATACACTAATTTTTAATCTGGCAGGTAGGTTTGGGGGAGGGTTAAGTCTCAAATTAAAGAAAATGTTGGGATTTTTTCTGAATCTGTGCTTGCTTAATTGCCATATTACATAGTTGTAGAGTGAAACACATCACCAGTGATATATTATTCATTTTAGCCACTTCCTTTAGGTTGTTCAAGAATGGCAGCTACAGTGAATAGACTTATAGTTGTGCTAAAAAGCTTTTGGCTATTGAGCCATGTTAGCTGTCATGTCAAGTGAATCCTTTCAATCAACATAATAAAATATGTTAGCAAAATCCTGTATGATTAATTCATTGTAATCTATCAAACTTGAAGGAACTATTAGGATGGAAAAGTAATGGATTCTTTTTATTATTGTTACCAGAGTCACAGTTGTTTAAAGAAGAATGAAGAAACAACAGGACAAGTTGCATGCTGCACTGCACAAATGTACACTGTCTGAAGATTTTTCCTTTGGGGTTAACTACAGGTTGACTGAGGTAAGAAGGAATTTGGCTTTAGGAAAATAGAGGCAGTACCTATTTGTAAAAATAAACCTGTGCACAGAATTCCAGGCAAATAAAGAACATATAGTTTCTGTAGCAAAGCAGCTCTATGTGTTACTGTACATTGGAGAGGATGAGTACCGTGTACTGAAGAATTACACGAAGTCTTCAATAAATATTTACTTTGCTGTTTAATAAAGATTGAATAACCCTTAGAAATTGCCAGTCACACGATTGAGACAAGATTCCCACCAAAGTAGCGTGTTCCCTTTTGCAGAAAGAGTTTTAGCAAGCTTTTTTGATATCTTTGTTTTTTCTGGGTGCCTGGGACAAGTATTAGAGAGCACAGATGCAGAGAGGCTCAGGATCACCAAACTAGACAATATGTCTCATCTTTCCTTACTTTTTCCAAACAACATTTCTGTCACATCAGAGTAGCTGAATTTCCACATTATCTTTGTCCCGCCTCTTCTTGCTCAGACTCTGAGCTGAAGCATCCCCAGGTTGGCTTTCTCTGGTTGCCCTGCTCCCGAGGTCAGAGTGCCGCACACCAACGATCATTCTCAGTCAGCTGTCTTGGCTGTCGCCTGTGCTGAGCTGAGGATGCCACAAGACCAATCACGCTGTTAGCTTTTTAGGCCAGAGGCTTTCCACAATTAATGTCAGCTGGTGGCTGGGCTACATCCAGCGCAGGGCACGCCTCACATCCACCATCTGCACTTTGCTGTCTGTGGCTGCCAAACGCCAGGGTCCCTCCAGCCTGTGTTCTGTCCGTGCGGACGCAGCCGCTGCCAGCACTGCCATTCCTCGGCACACACGAGTTATCCATCCAGGAGAGAGAGCTGTGTCCTCAGCTTCGTGCTCACACTTCCCAGTGCCAAACTTTCCACAAGCTTTATGTGGCTTTTTCTACTCTGTCATAAAATGTTTTGCACATCCAACCCGTACAGGGGAAGAGGGACCAATAAGTCTGAGCTGACAAGCTTGGATGGGAGATTACGTGATTCATAGTCAATAATGATGGAGACAGCTTCACTTGCTTTCCTGCAGCACTGCTGCCTCTGTACTGTACTACACGTCCTTAAGATTTTTTTACACAGTTCAAGCATATGAAACTGAGGTTCCCTGATAGATTCCTTGATAAATAATTTATCTGCTCATGTATTCTTTGCACACACCTGCAGTCAAGGGCTTTCATTCCTCCAAGAAAACAATAAACCTAAAGACAAGCACTTGATATCACCTGGAATCAGCTTATTTAAAAAAAACAAATAGGGAGGAAGGAAGCAACAGTCTAGAGATACTAACATGTACTGAGCATGACATATGGTTTTACTACTATTTTACTAGTTTTGTGTTTATTCCTCATTAAATTCACAATCTCTAAAATATGGTAAATGGGTGAATTTACATTAACTTTTTGATTTATATCAGGAGTGCAATTTTTCATATAAAAGCCTACTTTGTTTCCATTTGCTGAGATTTGAGTCATATCACTGAGTGGTCTTGGAGCTTATGAGCTGGATGTCTTTCAAATGAAAAATAAACCAGAAGCAAAGTTCCAGGAGGAAACCCAATGCACTCTGGCTGCTAATAGGCATACAGTTCCCTGGAACTGCCAAGAATTACTGTGAAATATCTCCCCTCCCCAAATGTAGACATCCACACCATCTGTTTTGTTCTATAGATCTGCTATCATGCTTCAGTATGTCTGACATAGATGAAGCCATTATGAATCATTCAGCCCATCAATAGAAATAAGAGTTTTCTTAACTTATACTGCACAGTTTATACTTGTGTGTGTGGATTTCAGACAAGCTCCCTGACTGCACAGAATTAGTAGACTCTTCTTTAGCATATGACCAAGATGTATGGACTAGTAATTGGTTTAATTACACTATCTAGGGTGATTTTGAAAGACTTCATTCAGGATTACGTCTCTTTCACACAGTAGCATTAAAACAAAATAATACAATGATACAATGTCAGAAAACACGTTGATAAAAATTATGGCTCTCAAGTGAGTATCTACAAAAGGTGCTTAAGCAGTCTATTGAAACAGAGTCTGGTTTAACTTCATTTTATGAAATATTTTCATTGGATGCACATAAACCTAACTTCACTATTTCCTATGGTTCTTAAATTATGTTTCTTCATCGGCATCAGTGAGTTGTGAAAGATGCTATAAAATATGACAGATGACATATTGAGATTTATAATCCTGATCTCAGTTGCAAGAGTGCTTGGTATCTTTGTAACTTAAAGTGACTCTTTACTAGTGTTGGTCTTACTCTCCATTACAACACAAAATCATAAACTGATAGTAAAAAAATAAACTGAAACATCAAGGCAGAATCAAAACATTAATGCGTTTAACCATTTCTCCAAATTTCTGCTAAATAAGGTGCTTGGAAATAAATCTCTAAAAGATACAGTTTACATCAATAGCCTGTAAAATGGACCCCATCAATCTTTGTGGGTTCTGCCTATTAGGGTTTAGAAGGATGAAGAACTTGTACACAAGAAATCCCGTTGAGTTAGTCACATGCTGAGACAGTTGCAGGGGCAGATCCCAGATGAGGAAAACCCTACAAGACAGGAAGCCTGAAAAAATGATGCTGGATCCATTTCTGAGGAAAAGCATTTAGGAGCTGTGGAATCAATCAAGTGAAATTACACTAGGAGCCGAGGTAAATGTATGCTGTTTTCCTTTGATTACAGGTTTTCACATTCTGAAAAGTAAAAAAAAAGGAAAAAGAAAAAAATTATTATTGGAATTTATCACAAATTGCAAAGTGATTTCAAGATACCAGGTTAAACAATGTCCTGTCAGAGCCCTCAGAAATAAAAGGGATTGCAATTCCTCCTTAAACAGAAATACACAGTCCTGGGAAAAGTCAGCTAGGTGACTGTTCTGTGATCTTTAGCCGAACATGCAGAAATGTTAACACTGCCCTTTCTGCTTCTGCAGACCTTCAAATACAAGAGTTTTGCCCCTTTTGACCCAAAAGAAGGAAGTGGTATGCAGAGTGCCAGAAGCTCAGTCAGGGACTTTGTTGAGACCTAGTCAATTAAAGGCTTTAAATGTCAAAAACAATATTTTTAAGCCAATCTACAAAACCAGCCAGTGAAAGAGTGGGCAAAATTACTAATGTCCAATTGCTGAGAGTAAATGAGTTAAGGTCTTTTAAAGGAACCTTTCATTCTGCATGTTTGATGTTAAAAAAACCAGGGTCTTTCTGCTGAAAACAAGAAAGTCAGTGTGCAGAGGCACACTTCATTTTAGAGCATAAGTGAGATTTTTTAAAGGTTTTTAAAAGGTTGATGTTGCTGAAAAACAAACAAGGTATTTTCAGCAATATTTTCCAAGGGAGAATCTCCTGAAAATGTTTTCATAATGACTATGTCTGTTAAAGGTACTCACAAGGATTTTTCAAGTGTTTTAAATTTTCTGTTATTCTCTTGCAAGCCTTCCTTTTCTCTGTGAGCTCTGTCTGGATAAATCCCAACCTCACCAAGTCAATGGCAAAACTCTTCAATATGTCGCCCTGCAAAGTTTATTGCAAGCTTTCACAAATGGAGAAGATGGGTGATGGTGCTTAGATAGAGAAATGTGCAAATTTCTGTACACCCTGGGAGAAATAGAATCAAGTAATTAATCTTTTCCCTATTTTTGGCACATTTTGAAGGAGTAATTTTTCTTGACTTATTCTTCAATACTCATACAAACTTCCAGCCATGGAAGATTTCCCTTCTCTGACAGTGAGCTACAGAAATGACATGCATAACATTCAGATCAGGACATCAAGTGACACTGCAAGTACTCTTACAGCTTTGACCTTCAACTCCTCTTCCACACTGGCTCACACATTACATTACCCATCAGGCAGCAAAAAGCACTTTGCTGACAAAAGCTGCTTTTCACTTACGCTCAAAGTGGTGAAAATATCCTAGGTAAAAGGACTTTTTTTCTCCTTTCCTTTCCCTATGATGAATGCCAAAGAAAATTGAACAAAAAGGGGAACAATTTCTTTGGAAGTACCTAATTTTTGACACAGCTCTATTTTCTGCCTGATTTAATGGGAGGCAGGAAAGTGGCAAATTTAAGAGCAAACTTGAAAATAGTCATTACATCAGTTTGCTGACCAGTTAGTTTGGCAGTGAATGACCTAATTTGCTTCCTCAGACTCTCTCCTGTTTGATATCACAAGAAAAGGTCTGTGTGTTAAAATGTGCATCTCATTACATTATGCAGCACAGGCCTCCATAATGTGATGAGATATGACATGAAGTTTAAAAAAAAACCTTTTGTGCTTCTGCTAGGACCGTATGTTCCAATATTTTAAAAGTCTGCAAACATAGGTGCCTCAGAAGTCACACTGCTGGGCTAGAAAGGCACTGACAGAAACTGTCCTCCTAATTTTGGCCTTAACTAACACTCAGGTTTAGTTTTTAAAACATTCCTTGCTTAGTTCCTGGGTCAGATAAAAGGAAAAGAAAACTCTCATTCGGAATTAACCATCTCTATTCCAAAAATACAGTATGCTGTATCCATCCCACAACTGATTTAGAGTGGGCAGACACCACAGTCTCTGGTGGTGAGTCAGTTCTATCAGACTGTCAAGTGACTTCAGGAAGCTGGAGGAAAACCAAATGAAAAGAAAACCTAAGCAATCTCTCGCTTTCCCCTGGTATATACAGGAGTGGCTTTTCCTTCCAGCCAGTTATGTGTGTATGTTTTCTTCATTCCCCCTCTTTGAAAACAGACACTTCTTTCCTGAGATCCAAAAGTTCTGACTTCACTCAGTTTATCCCTCATTATATACTGGAGAAAGTCTAGTATCTGTAGTCCCTGCTACAGTCTATGCGCTGTTTGGGAATGAAAGATGAGGCAGAGAGCCATAGATGAAATCCTGGACCCATTAAAGGCAAGAGGAGTTTTGCCATTGACTCGTCTGGGGTCACAGTTTTGCCCTGAGTCTTTTATTTCCATCTTGTACAATGCCAGGCAGCCTGTCAAAGCTGATGCCTGGTTGGTTCATTAGGCTGACATGATCAGATACAATTTCACCAAATCTAAACTGTTGGCGTCTGCACGGAGTTTAGACCAGAGAAAAAAGCCAATTTTAACACGAAACATTCACATTTTTTGAAAGTATGCAAGTGGTTTCTAGTATGCATACATGTCGAGAATGCGCCTAACAGTTTTGAAATCAGTTCAGTTTTGCAAAGTGATATAAAGAAAGCTGAGGGTACAAATTGTGAACTCTGAAACCATACCATTTTCACAACAATTTGTCATAATGCACCCACCATGATTTGAATTTATACCAGAGCAGCATGGAGGTCCTAATCTTTTCTGGGAGCAAACATGAAGCATGTGCAAGTAATAAGAGTAATATCTGCACAGGTTTGGAAACAGTGAACATTATGTCAGCACATCTGTGCATCTTGTTTAGACATAGAAATTAATTACCTGGAATTGAGTGACAAAGCAAGTACAGTTTTCAGACCCTTTCTTCAGTATAATATACTATTGCAATAGCTGTTTAAGCTCAACGTTTCACAGTTTTAATATACTTTGAAATTTTTACTGCAATATCCAAGGAAACACAAATCTGAGTGCAAATTGTACTGTATGTTTTCAAATGACAAAATAAAGCTTGAAACAGATATCTTTGTTTTAGAGTTATGCACTTTCAGTGAGGATATCCTCAGTCTAGTGAATATTGTCCCCTTAGAGGAAAACAGAGGTTTGGCTACTGTAAGTGACACCTTTGCAATAACAATTCCAACATGTAGAAATTATAAGAGCAAAAAAATCCCTACAACCTGAAGATTTAAAGCAGCATTTTAGTTTAGCTTTTTAATCTACCTCCTGCTTTTTCACTCTGAACCAGCAAAATAAAACCAGACATTCCCCCAGCATGGCTGACAGAACAGCTCTGAGAAAAGGCTGAATTTTGCAGGATGTATCACTACAGGAGTTTGTAATAAAGCTGCAAACTTCAGAAAAGGTGAGATGAAACTTTTCACAACGTTGTCAGCCTTGATACAGCCACAGCACATGATCCTGTGTTGGGCAGAGCTACTGACAGTGGTGGGTGGGGGCTCGGGCTGGAAAAGGTCTGTGCGGTTTGGGCATTCTGCCAATAAATCCGCATAATGCTGAGGCTAAAAGCCTGAATGTGTTCACATTTACCCTCATATTAAGCATGAGTAATTACCTTCCAATGAGTGGAGTTACATGCATGTAAAGCTAATGCAACAGGGAAGACTGTCCATATGATGGGAAAGGCTGTTCATATAGAGTAATAACCCCCCACTGATCATTCCCGTATTTTTAGAACTGAACTTGGGCTGAACCTCTCTCAAGGTTACAGCACTTTCGGGTAACTTATGTCCAGGCCTTCTGCATTTTTGGCTTCTGGCCTAGATAAGGACTTAAAGCACAAATAATCAGCTTAAGGGCTGTTTCCCACTTGAATCGGAGAGGAAGTCGGGAGAATCTCACCCAGCCGCCTGTTCTCAGATCACTTCCAGCCCCATTTCCAGATCTGCGGGTCTGTCAGAAAACCCTGCAGCAGAGTCCAGCCTATTTTGCACTTTTCCCCACCTCCTGCCTCATTTGCTGAGTCCCCAGCAGTCTCTCCACGGGTACCTGGTGGGGCAGAGATGTGCCTGGTGGCTCTGGCTGTAGGGACCATGGGGCTGGTCTGGGGGAATGCCCTGCAGACATCCTGCACATCTGACATGACTTCAGTGACATTCGCTGCTTGGCATGCGTCCTGTCACACATCGCTGAGATCCCAATCTGAGTTTCTTTAGAGGAAATAAAAACATGTACTTGTGCACTGTTCTCAGCCAAATCCCAGCTACAAGGGGTTTAAATAATTGTCTGCAGACTTCTATACAGACTTCTTCTTTCTCTGTGCCAAGCTTTTTTAATTCTTTCCCTTATCTGCCTTCCCTTTCAATCTGTTTCTCTTCCAATTTGAAAATTGTGTCTTATTTGTTTTAATTACTTTTTAAAATTTTTGGGTTTTTTGATGGAAGCAGAGTTTCAGAGAACATGAATGAGGCGCAGGTTCTTGCCTGCAGAAAGTGCAGTAAGCCGAAAAAATCAAGGTTAGTTGGAAGTCCTGAATGTGTCTCACTGATCTTGGTCACAAAATCCTAAATTCTGGTCTGGGTTACTTACCTCTTCTGCTCTGCGCCTTCTGCACATGTGTGAAAAGCTATTCAATACTTTGTCCCTGTAGTTTCTGTCCCACAAGATGCGTTTATTTCCTGATTAATGTTTACTCCATAACTTCCCTTTTCCTTCTACCCAGCCTGCCTATATTTTCCGTTCAAGCCTGTTTTCTGATCACACTGCTGGCCCCCATGTCCAGAATGCTGCTATGGGCCAAGGCCAGTGCAATTATCGCTGCACGCTATTTCCAGGATATGTTCATTATCACTCTTTTGCACAGATCATGCTTCACGAGAACCAAGTGATTTCAGAGCACTAAATAAGGCATGATACAACTGTCTCTCAATGGGGACAACAGCTGGATGAATTCTTTTCCTGATTAATAAATTGACTTTCAGGAGTAACACTATTTTTCATTCCACTACTACTTTTTGCCCCCTCCTAAAACATAAAGTTCATATAGATCTTTTAAAAAAGACCTAAAACCTCACTGCTTTTCATTTAAAAGCAATGCCTTTGTTTTGAACTAGTCCCAGTTTAAAAAGAAAAAAATTAAAAAGCATTAAAACTAAAGCACATATATTCAGAAAATGTAAATTTAATCAAAAATGAATAATGGTTTTTCTCTCCTCCCCTCTACTTCACTGCATCCTGAAAATTTGTTTTTAAAATTTAGTCCAGAAACATTCTTTTCTTCAGTACTTGGGTATAAAGTGTTGATGCAGCAGAGGGTTTTTTTTTTCTTATTTGAAATTGTCCAAATTGCATCCTTTTACTTGAATTTGTCCCATGAAAAGTTCATCTCATAGTTACAAATTACTGAGATATGTTCAGTGATATAACACATTTGCTTAAACATGTAAAATGGTAAGTTAGATTCACAGAAAATCTATGTTTTTTATCTTTTCTTTTTGGTATAGTTTCTCTAGGCAGCATGAGTGTCAGGAATAGCACAAGTGTCAGAAATAACACATTCTTAGATGCCTGTCTCTAACTTCCCTTAAAAGCAGCACTTCACAAAATTATGTTGACTGGTGTTTTTTAGAATAATTGCAATACCTGGGTGTAACAATGTTGTCCACAGTAGAAATTCTGTAGCTGGCACTCCATTATTAGCATTTTGATTGCACCAAATTTATCTTGAGATGAAAAGTAAACATCATTATCCTCACTGGAATGCAGTATACTTACTTTGCGCTGTAATTACAGGTCTGATCATTACCATTGCCTTTCTTCAATGACCCAGGAGTAGTAGAATATGGAGGTAGGATTAGAGTAATGTGTGATTGATGAAGGCTGCTTTCATTACTTTATGTGGTATAAGTGAGCACCTAACAGATGGATTTCATCACTATGTAACATATAAATTCCACTATATGATAAATCCCTGTACCTCCAGTGTACTGCAATATTCTTTGAAAAAATAATGTATTATTTTAGTCAGAACATTCATTAAATTGCAGTTTATGCATCTCATTATACAGAAGAGTTTTTCCATCTTACATTAATTATTTTTTTATTATTATTATTATACAGTAATTTTTTTTAATGTCAAAAGACAACCTAACAAATAATTTTCAGTTAAAAATGCAAGGCTAGAGAAGATATTATTAGGCTTTTCATGTTTTGTGGCTCAGAGATGGCTGTTTGTCCTGAGAGCTCTTCAAGAAATTTTGCTATTAATTGTTACATACAAGTAGACCTTTCTCTTTTGCCTAACTGTGACAGATAGATCTTGACCTCTGCTCTGGGGAGACCAAATTAAGTAGACAGCTGAGGATTCTCCCAGCTTTTATAACCCAAGGTAGCTCCTAAGAGCTGTTCTGGCATAAATACCTGTAGTCAGCTCTGAAAAGATGGATCAAAGACCTTTAGGAGAAGCAAAGCAGACTCTCTCTGTAATGTTTCCAGATTGTGAGTACAGATTAAAAAATGCACTAAGAACATTGCAAAAATTGTTAAAACAGCATATTTACTGATTTGCCAAGGTCTGATCCTTAGCAGTGTCATTTAATACTATCCTATCTTGTTATTTTAAAAAGCTTTCAATGGATATAAAGAGGATCATTCATGAACAGTCTTTTGAGGTATAACACAATATTTAAAAAAAAATAGTGGTCAATGTATTTGTAAATTTTCCTGTTTTAATGGCTCTGTACAACATGAAGTTTTTACACAAGTGAATCCTTGCCCTTTTTAAAGACACGAGCTTGGTTTTCCTTTCTTCTCTCCTACAAGCCCAAAGTCCTACAAACTCTGTTCATTGTATAATCTCCTGCAGCCTGAAGTGACAGGATCAATATATTCACTCCCCATAAGGGTTGCTCTTTAAGTTCAAGCTATAGAAATATGCACACTTACTGCTCTAGGATTTCCTTAGGTTCATCTGAGTAGATAAAAAGGATTTTTAATATAATTAACTTATTATCCTTATTTTAGCAACTTCAAAACAATCTTCAGGGCACTGTAATGAGAAACACAAGGCCATAGCATCATTAAAAAAAAATAAAATTTAAAATTGGATTTTTGTCAAGGAAATTTCTACACTAGGGCATGCAGACAAGAAGTTCCAATTCTTTACTGATGGGTAGGGTGCAACATATCTAAAATAACTGGATTTTCATTAGGTTTCTAAGCAAAATATTGTATAAGTATTTTTTTTTAAATGAACCCAAGTTCACAGTGAAGTAAATTTTACTTCTAATTCTGCATACTTTACAAAGCAATGATATAATCCAGCATAGTGTCTGAGTCCCCTCTGAGCTTCATCAGAAAAGACAACCTGAAGTGCTTACATGTTTCCTTAACACTGTTTCTTTTACAGCTCTTCTCTTAGGAGAAATTCTACAAAGAAACTTTCCATAGATTTAAGATACTTTTAATACACTAAAAAAAAGTACATGGGCACATTTTATTCCTCCAGAAAATGAATCCATAAGTTGTTGCTGACTTTAGCTGACCTTCATGCAAGTGTTTCATGATCAGTATGGAATGTGGGATGTCTATGTCTGTAAAATGTTTTGTTTGAAAATATAGTCCAATAACATTGATTTATGGTGATGTCTGCTCTCTAAATCCTTATGGATACGGCATTCAGAATGAATGAAATAGTGACAGTTCATCACTCTGTGTGAGGTGAGCAGTCTTGAAGCGTGAATCACACTTACACATGTCTAAGTTATCTAAGTTATTATTAAAGTTCAAAAATACAGTTTATATTTCAGAATTTCTTTGTAAATAAATGATTTATTACTGG
The DNA here is from genome assembly GCA_013400915.1 of Pardalotus punctatus. NCBI lineage: Eukaryota > Metazoa > Chordata > Aves > Passeriformes > Pardalotidae > Pardalotus > Pardalotus punctatus. Next base: position 1,509,960 of record VZTX01008100.1, read on the forward strand.
CTTCAACATTTGTGTTTTCTGCATGCGTATTGAATCGTGTAAAAATGTACAGAATAGTTTAAGAGAAGTTTCATGCTCTACAAATAGATTTTTAAAAGAAAAAATTAGGGATTTTGTTGTTTCTAGTTTTGTGTGTTTTAAATAACATTGGCTAACTGCAATATCCTGATGTGCACTGTAAAAAAAAAATACAATATATTAAAATTGAAAACTGACAAATCTGGGAGCTGGAATTGAGATTTATGTCATGCCAGGTTCATTATTTACTTCTCTGCAGATGCATGTCTCTGGTAATTGCATTGAATTTTTTTTATTGTTTTTTCGAAAGAGAAACCATAAGATACATTGCTCTAAGTTCCCCTGGCTTTCACAGGAGGCAGCAACAGGGTGAAATCCTAATAACTGATGAATCATTCTCCACTATATGTCCCAAGAGGCCAAACTGAAAAAACCCGCTATTGTTACAGTGCTGTCTGAAGGCCATTTAAAAGCAGCTTGTTGGTTGAACTGAGCAATAGAAAAGCTTGGAGTTAAACTGTTTTGCTAGCAGGTGTTCCCACTGCACTGGTAAACTCCTGAGTGGTTTAACCCATAATAGAGACATAACAAAATGAGGTGATACAAAAGGACCGTTTTTTTGGGAATTATCTATTAGATAGGAATTTTACAAATACAGTTTTATTTGTGGAAGGTATATGAGGATGAGATTCAAAATGTGTTCTGCAAACACACTGTAAGCAAATCCAATCCCACAAAGCCTTGCACACATTGTTAATCTTGCTGAGTCTACATAATAAAGTCAAACAAAAAAAATAAAGTTAGAACATTTCTGTTCAGTCTTCCAGTCCAAATTTAGAAGAATAACATTCATATTTGATATACACAACCTCTCTAATTTGCAAGAATCCATCAATGTCTGCTCATAAATTTTCATTCTAGATGGGTGAATTAAAGAACTAGAAATGGTTAGGTAGAATCAACATAGGCTACCCAAGGCCGTGTTGTGTTCTGCCCTGTCTGGGAAGACAAGTACATGCTATGAATAATCACTTGTTAGACCTTAAATCAAATCTTTCTGTTTTCCCATGTAGCTCATACCCTATTTTCAATTTGGTCTATAAAAAATACCAGCAGGCAGCTCCTACAGACCAGACATGAGTGCCCTGTCCATAAGAGCGAATTATAGTTCCCCTCTGCAATGTCATTTGAGTTTCATTCTTTGAAATACATTATAGGTGACTCTGGATTGATGTTGGATGGAATATCATTATATGATAAAATAAGGCCTCTAAAGATATTATATGTCATTTAGTATGAAATTCTTACTCAATCTTCAAAAGAGCTCCTTTTTCTCAGACTCCAGGCTACAGTGCCAATAGAATTTTTAATATGCAGCTCAGTGAAAATCCCAGTCATCTGGTATAACATGAGACCAGTAGAGAGTGAGAAGTGAACCACCAGAAACTAATACTAGAAACTCAGCTTCTCCCTTTACTAATAGTGGAATAAAGAGCCCTAATAAACTCTGTCTTTGCAAGTAATTTTTATCGTGTTTTGGATCTTTGGACTGGGGCTGTTTTGACATTGCTTTCTTGGGAATGACCTTCTTGACTCAGAAGACATAGAATGCCATGCAAAAAATAGGCATCATTTGTCACGGAGGACATTCTTTTCTTCCAAACTTCCTCTTCCTCACATGGAATCTATTAATGCTTCATTTAAGATCCTTGAATGCATAGGACATACTCTCCTGTTTTCTTTATATTTATCTTTGACCCTATCACAGATGAAGTACTTAATGCCAAAGTTGATATTCCTTGCAAAACGTGTCAAGAGGTTCAGAACATCCAGCCTGAAGGAAATAAATTTTAGATATAAATGGGAATGTGTAAGTTGTAAAATTTTATGCAGTAATTGAATATGTTCTGTTTAAAGTCACTTTAAATGTACAACAGCAAGGCTTGCTACAAGGGGAACGAGAAAGTCCTGTAATAAAAAGAGGGGAGACAAAAGAAGAGAACTCAGACTTGGAAACTTAATGTCCTTATGTGAATTTATGTTTCAGCTCCCCAGCTCTCAATTATTTAAGGATTTTGGGCTTAATATGAAGAAAACAACAAATGGGATTAGTTTTCAGGTTTGAGGTAAAAGTTTTCTCTTTGCTTAGGTTATCAGTGAAAAAGATAAGAAAAGAGCATTCATCTGATGCTTGCTAGCTCAATGCAAGGAAAATATGAGTTTGTTACACCATAGTAAACCAGTAAGACATTTCACAATCTGATTCTCCTTCCAAGGTCTAAATATTGTCTGTCTATTGACAACAGATAATAAACTGGCAAGATATCTGCTGTTCCTGGGCTCTGGTCAAGTGGGCTCCTCTCAACAGGGTTTTTTGTTGAGACTGTGACTGTATTTGGGATCACAGCAGATGGTCTTGAAAGAAAGGGTCTTTTGAAAGATTGAGACTGTCAGGAGAAGAGATCTCACACATGCAGAGGAAAAGTGCATCAAGAAGCAACACGCAAAGGCCATGAAGATATTGTCATTTTACAAGATGGTAATTAATTTCCAGTAGGAAGAAAAAATATGGAAGTTTTAGCTGCTGAAAATCAGCGCAAGAGAGAAGTGACATTTGAAATGGAAGATTAGTGTTAAAACAGCTAAAAGGAAAAGAGCAATTGCTAAGAAAACTTGAAAGTGAATGAGAAGCTTGTTAAAGATACTGGAAGTAAGAAAATTTTTGGACAATGCCAGGAATTTGTCAGATCACCAGGAACTGAAGGAGCAGCACACCCACACCCACACCCACAGAAATGTGGTATTCTTTGAACCTGTTTTAAACCTAGGATAAGGTGTAAGGATCTCATTCACCCACAGATCAGGTTTGCTGGGTATGACCTTGCAGTCTGTTGAGAGGCAAAGAATGCTTTTGGCAGCCTCCAGCCTCAGGGGGGGTCACTGTACCCCAACTGGGTAATTTTGAGCAGTGTCAGTGTTTCTCCGAGCTGTGTCAGAGCCACCTGCTCTGCCTGCAAAGCCAGGGTGGTGCTGGCAGTTGCCCCCCTCCTCCCCATGACGCAGTTGTAGGATCACAGTGCTGGGAATCACTAGAAAAACCACCCATTGATCAGGGGAAAGTGCAATCTGCTTGGAAAAGAAAGTACATACGGCTATAATAAACCTTTATTTTGTCAATGTTTATGCAAGCATGTCAACCAAATACTGTTTATTTCAGTACCAAAAATGCCTCTAGGTCTTTGTCCAAAGAGTGACATAATTTTATTGCAGTAAAAGGAATTAGAAACAGCCAAACTGAAGGTAAGCACACCTACCCAATTATGGACAAAGCTGAGTGGTAGTTTTAGAGCACTGAGCCACTCTGCACAGCCGTGCACCGTCATTCATTAATGACCTCCCCTTTACACTTTAATCAAGCAAATATGGCCATCTCAGCTTGTTTTATCCAAGCATTTAAAGATTTTTCTTCCAGTTATACACCCCCTATGCAATAATGTAACACAATTATTTCTTACATGTATCCCATCATCAGTTATTTCAATGCAAAAATAACCTGAATAGAGTTCTTTGTTAACACAGTAAGAGCCATAACCCATCTTACTAAACCATTTTGGGGGTGTTGCCTATCTCAGAACACAGCTATTATGTCACTTTTTTTTTTTTTCTCTGAGTAAATCTATATATCTATCTCGTTAACAACACCATTTAGAGTTTCTTTACATGAAAAACAGTTTCATTAATGTCAGAGGGATTAACAGACAAGAAGTGGCATTATCGCTATATAATAAACAAAAGATTTGCCTGTATAGAGAGCTTTATAGCAGGATATTCACTTTATGAAGTCTGAGGGATACCATCAACTCTGTAGGGCAACACAAGCCGAAAAATTCTCTGAAGGTCATTCAATAAGGGATGACAGGACAAAGCAGAGTTCCAAGGCATGGAAACTCACATTTCTTTGCTTCACTCATTAGTCACCATTTCTTCATTTAATTTGTTATTCTTTCTAATACTGTCTGAAGTAATCGTAAATTAGTGGATAAAACAGAACAATGAAAACCTGGTTATTTCTTATCTAGCAATTACGATTTTACTCCATGAACTAGTGTATTAATCAGTTTCCTTTCCCCCAGCTACTTTTTCTTTCATAATTGTGCTTGTGCTGGAAAATGGTTGTGTTCTTAAATTACTTCAGGGTTTTCCTCCCTTTGGAAGACAGAGTTAGCTATTTATAGACATCGAGTCTAGCACAGGTTTGAGCATCTACCTCCACAAGGAGGCTGAAGTCATCATCAGACCAAAGTGTAGGGAGGGAAAATAGAGTAAAATTCTGTCTCAAATGTAGGTCCACTTTAACTGGCAGTGTAACTATGAACAATTTTTTTAGCAGCAGTCTGCTGTACATTTATGATAACTGATACTCATTTGAGATTAAAAATCAGATTAGTTAATCTGAAGTGCATGGAATAAATCCCAGAAGGTTTCAGCTCCATAACATGTTGAGTCACATCTTCCATCAGCCAATATTTGTAACCAGAAATTGTCATTATTTCAGTAGTAAATATAGTTATTGAAATAATTAATTCTAACACACTTTCTCCAATAATTTTTTTCAGTGTTGTCCTAATTTCATTAATTAATTTGTTTATTGAGATAGCCACAAAAACCCTAAAGTGCTCTTAAAATCCATTGAAAGTTGGAACATTAGTTATTACTTTCTGAAATTCTGTATACTAGTTTTCCTAATGACTATTGTTCTCCAATAATGGTATTTAAAGAGACATAGTGCTGGCTTTTAAACTATGTTGTAAATATAGCCTAAATATCTATTCAAATAATGTCTTGCAGCTACAGGGCTGGTCCTGTTGTAAGGTGAGAAGTTATGACTTATTAAAAGTTTTCCCACAAGATCTATAAGGGTAGCAAACGGCAATATAGGTAATGCAACATAAAGTGCTAACAGTCTGGTTCCATAAACATGCAAATACAGTAGTGCTTCATGAACGTTAACACTGTCCTGGTGTCTCTAGTGTTTAAGAAAAGATGTGTGAAAAGCAGGCAATTACTTAAACTGTTGTGCTGCATGAGCAGCTGGGGATGTCCCACCCCGGGAAGTGTTTAAGGCCAGGTCAGATGGAGCAACCTGCTCCAGGGTTGGTGTCCCTGCCTGTGCCATGGGGGCTGGGACCGAAAGGCCTTTGAGGTCTCTCCCAACCCAGGCCGTTCTGTGACTCTGTGCTTCAGAACAGTTACTGCAATTTCATTCCCAAAGTGGCTGCAGTTTGCTTAATTTTAAACACAATGGAACTTTGAGCCTTGAGATAATGACTTCACTACAGATACATGAATAAGGAAAGCAGTCTGTTAATTTGCTGCAGCATCCTCTATTCTCCAAAGACCTTCTCTTAAATGATGATTCGTTGTAATCTCAATAATTTTAAGAATGTGTGAAAACAAAAGCAGTTCTATGGAACAGTGCATATTTTTATGGTAAGGTGGGTTAACGGCTGCCTCCAAGCATTGATCTATAAATTAATTATGAAACCTGCTGTTCTTAACATATACATTAGCCTCTTTATTTCTTATTGGCTAACAGGGACCATGCATCTGAATGTCTTTTATTTTAAAAGAGGGCCGTTAAAAGTTAAGTAATCAGAAGTACAGAGTAAATCCTCTAGAGGATACAATTTTATAGTATAACAATATACACACATAAATGTACATATATACATTTATACCTCAAACAGAAATGAACCCATGCTTCTTTTGAGGTCCATTTAATTACAGTGCAGGCTTCCTAAATAGTTACATTGATGATATAGCCCTTTCCGGGTGGGAAAGGGGGATAAGAGTAGTTTACAGTACAACTCTGAGCCAGGTTGTGGATCTCTTCCCTTTTCAGATTTGGAGATTCCTGTAAGGAGGATTACATTTGCTGAAGAACTTAGTTGCAAGACTCTAAGGCCTGTGAGACTTAGGAAGTTTCCCTACGAGAAACTTGTCTTCCCACCAAATCAGAGCTTTTTCTGTTTTTAATGCCAGCTATGAAAAGAATAGCAAAACTCCTGCCCAATTTACTCAGGAAAACTTTCATTTTCCATTGTTTTGCCTGAAAACTGGTTTCAGATAAGTAGTAGTTTATATAAATGTGTTTTTATTATAGATGATACTTATTAAGAGCAGTATTTTACACATATATCACCACTGTGAAGGACAGGGGCAAGTGTGTCAGAACCAGGCATGTTTGCATTAAAAGAGGTGGGAAAACATTAGGAGACAGAGGGGTGGTGACATGAGGAAAAAAGAAGGAAGATCTGTGAGGAGTGAAAGAAAAGACACAGGCCTAAAGCACAAAGCAAAGAAGCAGGCTGAGGTGAAAAAGTGAAAGGGAGGCTTGAGGTAAAAGGTGACAGGACCAGAACTTGTAATCTGGAAATATCTATAAAGGAAGCACAAAGCCACTCATTCTGAAACAAACAATAAAGTGATCCTTGTCCTCTCAACAGCTCCGAAGGAAAGGGGAGACTGCAGAAAGGAAGGAAGGATCAGCAGACTCATCTAGGGAAAGGGAATCATATCACAGAGACATATTTTAATGCTTGGTGCTGGAGTTTTACTGCTTGCAAAATTGTCTTTTCAGATAACACACATGAATGGAATTTATAGTGTTTCATTCTTTAATACAAACCATGCTTTCTGCTTTTATCAGCTCCATCCTGCATTTGTTGCGATATTCAGCTCATTTCCTTCTCAACACATTCATTGCAAAGGCTTTTTGGACAGGAAGAGCAAAGGGGAAAATATTTTAAATGCATGCAACATTACAGTCTAGTACAGCTCTGAAAATTGTAGACCACTTTTTTCAAATAACTTCTCCTTTTGCTGGGGCTTTCTGGAACAGAGCTGACTGCAGAGCACTCTCTGGATGGAGCATTCCCATCAGTTTTCTGTCTGAATGACACAGCACTGGCAATAATAACCACCCATTAAAATGGAGACTGGAGCATAACCTTCCAGCCTCATATAAAACAGAATTTAACAAACCAGTGAAATCAAGTCTTTTTTCCCAACAGGGGAAGAAGGTTAAAATTGTGGCCAAAACAAGCTCAATATTATCCACCCTTTCAAATTTTTCTTACACTAAGACATCTAAAGACAATTTACTACTCTTAAAGTTCAACAGAAAATATTGATCTGCTGTGGAATTACCTTTACACACATGGGTTCACACATACACCTCTTTTTGTAGCAATCTTAATTAGCATCTTTTTTTGGCTGTTACCTATTTACCGCTCTCTAGTGACACAAGAAATTCTCTCTCTTTGGTATAAAGGGAGCCTTAGGAGAGTTAAACCTTTGGCTGTATTAATCCAAGTACTTTGAAGTTGATATGGAATTCCCAAGAAGCAACGTCTGTCTAGAAGTTCACTGTTTTTGAACACATACCATACTGAGCATAATGATGATTCTTTCAAAACTTTTTGTGAAATCAATTTTTGTTCTCTTTTTACTCTGAAGGCTGAGCTCGAATACAAAACAAACTTTGAAATGAAAATGGTTAAAAAAGCTTGCCAAACATTTCAGTTTGAAAGTGTCAAAACAAAATTTTCTGACCTTAACAGAACGTCTTTTCCTCCTGAAATAAAATTGTCGAATTTGTCAGGTTTCTGTAAAACATTTTACTTGGACGCATTGGCATTTATAATCTCTGATAAAATGTTCTGTCAAAATATTCCCAGCTGGCCCTATAATAAGGCAGTAGAGATTTCCACCAATTGAAGACAGGTCTTTTTTGTTCAGATACAGCCATTATAAGAAGAAATATGTACATATATAATGAAAATGTTCTATGTAGACCCTTGTTTTTATTACTCTTTGCTATAGTTTTCTTCTGTATTAAAAATGAAAGATCAGAATGGGAATGTGCTCCTTATATTTGCAAGTAATCAATTTAAATTACTTTGTAGAAACAGTAGGGGAAAAAAGCAAAACAACAACCCAACACTACATTAGCTGGAGAACATTCAGCTGTTCAGGGAAAACCTTTCTAGAGAAAGTCTTAGTTTTGTTCATTCTTCACAAAAAAGTGCACATTATTAAACCACGTGCCATGCTGCAAAATAAAAGCCCATAGATATTACTGGTATGACCACAGCAATCTACAAATTCCGTCATGCTGGTGTGAAAATCCTGTGAAAAAATACTGTTAAAATGAGCATTTTTTTTCCTGAATAAAAAACTTCCTTGAGTATATTAAAATCCCACATTTTGGCAGGATTCAAAAGCTATGACGTATCACTTACATGGAAATAAACCCTATAATGACTGTTCCACTAATGCTCCCCGTGCCATACATCCCTTGGCCCTCTGCTGAAACCATTACTGGGGTCCCATCTGGTTCTGATGTCAGAGGACTCCAGCAGACACTGGCATCACTGCTCAGTAACCTGCAAAGATTTTATTTTTGCTACATGAATTTTTAAACTGTGTAGTGAAATTGATGAGCAGACCACGAAGTCATGCTACTGTGAGAGACAAAATTGCCAAAAGATGACAGAAGACAGTAGGGAAATAAGGAAACGGGGCTAAGAAATTAAAGCCTCTCTCCATGAAACTTTTTCTTTTCTAAAAGTCTGAGTGTAATACTAAGTTTAGTGGCCAATTTAGGCTTCGACTTGGACTGGATTTATTGGGAGAGAGAAGGGGGAAAGGCTGGCATTTCTGAGGCGGTGCAGCACGACGAGGAGCAGCTGCACAGCCCCTCGTCCTCAGCTCCGCAGCCTCTTGCCCTGGCCACATCATGGAGGGGCCAAGATATTTCTGCTGTCCATCCTCATCCTCAGTGCATCATGAGCCTTTAATACAAGCCAACCAGCACTGATTTTATGGCATGCAGACTGGACAAATGAAAGTAATTAAAAGCATAATTTGGAAGGATGCTTATGCAGATCTTATCAATGAGAAATTAAGTTAGCCTATAGTAAAAATCTGCTAAATGAACTTGTTTGAAAGCTCATAAACAGGCTCATTTCTCTAAGAGATTGGAAGGGGTTGTTTAGAATTCCCAATTTAATTAATAATACACTATTTTTAATGTTTTGTTCTGGTAATAGTCTTATGATATGTTGCTCCCTATTTTCAGGACATATCGTCCTGCATTACAACCACTGGATATGATTTGCCCAAAATTCTACTTTCCTGACTGTTTTCCAACTGATGCTTTTAAGCCTATTTAGCAGAGCAGACTAGTGAATTGCTGAAGACATGGTCAAAACCCCCTCAGCCTCAGCTAATACCTATCTGGAGATGTTACTGAAACTTGAAGTGCACAGACTGTAACTTCTTTTTTTCCTTCTTGGCAGAGCAATTCACAGCTTCCCCTCATTTGTTCCAGTAAGTTTATTCTCAGTGAAATCCAAAGAGGTTAAAAGAAAACAAGATCTGAAAAGAGCTGAGGGGGCAGGTTATGGTGTATGGATGTGCACGGCAATGTTAAGGGAAGAAAAGCAGTAAAAACCAAGCATTGAGGTCCTAAGACTTTTGTTGAGAGACTTCGCTCTGTAGGAGGCATAGGTTGCAAATATATTATCTCTTCATGCCAACACACAACCCCTATTTTTGTTAGGAAGATATCTGTACTATAATTAAATATATGCATTCGTATTAGAATATAGAATAATTTTACATCAGTAGTAGCGTTATGAATTTGAAAGTCTCATGAAGTACAGAATGAGGTTTCCAGATTTGTAGTAAAATGAAATTAGAAACACTGTCTCTACTGAGAGCAGCCGCTTGAAGTAGATGGCAACATGGAAATTCATCCCACTTAAGGATTTCATCTCACTAAAGACAGCTAAATACAATACTAACTAGTGATTCTTTTTTTCCCCCACTTTCACCTCATTATATGATTTTTAAAAGCATGTGCCTTCAATACAGTATTGTTCCAAATCTGAAGGAAGTTTTCAAAATTACTTATTTCTTCTTTTCTTTAAGCAGAATTGTGATATGTATTTATTTTCCTAATCTTAGATGTCTTGAGAACAAAAGAATATCTTAAAATTTCTTCAAGTATTTCTATCACTGAGAGTGTTTGCTGAATATAGCATATAGTTTTCAAATTTAATCTCTTGAACCCATATATTTTATAACATTGTGTTTACACATTGAAGATTAGATACCCACTGGTAGAAAAAAAGTCTCCACACCGAACTTTATGAAATTGCAAACTGGAAATATTCCTCACTTCTTAGTAAAACATATTCTTAAAATTAAGCCATTTACGCATTTGAGGAACATTTTAGAGATATAAAATGAATAGAAACCTCAGCTGTGAGGCCTCAAGAACATGAAGATGAAGGCATTGGCTCCATCTGCATCCTTTGCCTAGAAATCCCCACTCAGCAGTGAGACTGGGGCAATGAATCAGTGGTGGCTGAAGTTAATAAGAGGCTCCTTTTCTAGTTCAGTGCATATCACCTGCTTCCTTTATTGCCTGTTGCCCTGTATAGTCACCTTCTGATGCCATCTCTTTTCCTCCTATTACAGCAGTTTTCCTTCAAACATAGAACAAAACAGCCACTCCAGGTTTTGCTTTCTTTTCCTTTTAAAAGTAAGAGGTTTGGCTGGTGTTTTTTTTGGTTGTTGGTGGTTTTTGTGTTTATGTGTGGCTGTGGTTTTTATTTATTTATTTATTTTTATTTTTCCTCTTAAATAATAATTCCATAAAACAAATTGTCTATGATTACTTAAATATTCTTAAGTAGCCAGTCTTCACTGACATCCATAGACTGATGTTGAAATATTTACTACTTCTGTGAAGCTAAGTTCCAATTTCTTGATAACTTATTTGAGGGCTGCTAACTGAAAGTTCCAGCATGTCTAGTGCCAGGTACAGGTATTACACAGAAAACGTTTACCTGGAAATAGAAAAAAAACAGAACTCAATAGAAGTTACTATTTGTTTGGAGTCTGTTTTAGCATGTAAACTTCTTGTTTATCCATGATGTGTGCATTTTCAGTTTAACTTTATGACAGCTTCAGCTAAAACACCTAGAAAACCAAATTATGGTTGGAGAAAGGTGTTGTCTCTTGCCTACCTCCTTTACTATCATATAATCTGCTGGAGTTTTCTCCCCACACAGTGCAAATACTCTCAGTACTCTTATTCCCTTATTATACAGATATCTTAATTCTAAGAACTAGTCCTATTTGTCATGATAGGAAGGAGCATTATAGCATAATGAATACTCTCATTTCCTCTAATTTTTAATAAAAAGTTTAAGCAGTTAAACTGTGCAATCCACTGCTGTTCATTAATGACACTGCATATTTTAACGGTGTATTTATTATGCAGCCATATAGACAGAGTGGAAAAGATGTTCTGAGGATATTTTTTCAGTTTCCAGTTTCAAATGTTGCAGTCAAAATGTAAAAAAAAACCTTGTCTTGTGAGCAGATACAGTGCTTGGGGAATTTCCAGATGAGCTCCTCTGGAAAATTGAAGGTACGTCTTTTTTCCACATTAAAACATCTTCCAAAACATGGATAAACAGATGCTTGGGCTTTCTGTTAGCAGCACACAACTTCATTGGGGTCAGGTCTCCATCTTGTCCTCTGCTGTTTCTCTACAAAACAGCGCACGGAAACACCCCCTGCATCTCCAACTGCAAAATATTGAAGTGATTGACTTGGCCACCATCTTTGATACCCTTGTGATCACCTCCTCTTGAATATCTTGATCACCATCTCACCTCATACACTTTAAGAAGAGTAGACAGTACCTGGGTTGATCCTTGAACTGTCAATAATTATTATACCAGCTCTCCCAGTTAATGTGGCTCCACTATATTCATCTTCCATATTTTTCACAACTTTGGTCAGTGCTGCAAAAGCTAATGCAGGATTAGCTCTGAAAAACAATTTAGTCTTCATGGTGATTTAATTCTAGGCCTTTCTGAGGAAACTTTCCAAAGGTGCCCATGAGAGCTGTTAAATTATTCATTGTGAATAATATTTATTCCAAATACTTTTTCCCATTTGAAAAACAGGCCTTGTTTTTGCTCAGGATTATCTGCCAAGTAGCCTAAGGGATAAATTCTCTGTCCCTGGTTCAGTGACAAGTAGTCCACTCAAGCATTTGCCCGCTCCTCACGGTAACCCTTTGCAGGTGATTTCACAGGCAGATAGAAAGATAGAAAGCCGGAGTAGGAACAAACATTTTGGAACAGACACATAGGAATTGGTAAAAGCATGCAATGCACATACATGTCAGTGTTTTAGACCATAATTGCTTTTGTTCGAAATGGTTTTCTTTATGTTTCAGGCTTTCTAAATTCTGGTAAATAATATGCCACAAGTAACAACAACTGAACTTTCTGTTTCTGTTCATTCAAATTCATCGCATTTTTATACATGCAGCTGGAGAGTACACTATGATAGTGACATTTGCTAAAAAGATATTTTCCTGTAAGGAGAGCCTGATCCTTTTCCACTGACTGTGGTGGTTGCAACTTTCAGACTGATAACGAGTTTCAGTCACTTCCAATCTGGCTAACAAAACTCAACCCAATAATTTAGATGTGAAAGACTATCGTGTGATTATCACAAAATTCCTGAACTCCTGCCCCCTCCTGGGACTACTCAAAAATAGGTGTATTTTTGGTACCACAAAATGATAAATTGCAGAATATTGCTAGAGTTTAAATATTTCTGAGAGAGCAATTCTTCACTCCCTGCTGTTTACAAGGGAAATACTGTCTACAAATAATACATTACATTAACTGTCCTCTTTATCATAAAGCCATGTTGAATACTTGTAACATTTATAAAAAGACACCAACTGATTGCAAGATGAGCGTTACCCTTGAGCAAATTATGAACACATTTATTTCAGTCTTATGCGTTTGAAACTAATTTTCTGGTAATATCAAAAGTGTTCATAGAATTAATTTCCTGTCAGTTCAGCAGTATTCAAGTGAATATTTTATGATTTTGCATTAGCTGTATTTGTCTAGAGTTGTGACATGATCGAGTCATTCTCTGAGGGAAACACATTAATAATTAAACTCTGTCCAATGTGGAGTGCTAAAGATGACAGCATAATTGTACATTTCAGAGACCGTTTCACAAGGCAGAGAATGAGAATTGCCCTGCCACCATTTAAATGTCAATTTAGAATTTCTTTCTAAAATTAATACGGTGTTGCAGAAAACAAAGAGAAAAAAGGAGGGGATAGAAAGACTGAAACCAAATTTGAATTCTTGTCCCCTTTTTACATCCCCTTTCTCTTAAAACAGGAGCTAAATGGCATTCTAAGAAGAAAGAGAAGGGAGAAAGCAGATAAATGATCAGCTGTAAGATTTTTTTTTCCCCCCTTTCTTTTGGCTATATAATATCATCACCGATTGTAGTGCTAGAGCCGTTTAGATGATAAATGCAATGTGCATAGATTAGCTCTGGAAAAAATACTGCTACCTGACACTGAAAGCTTTGATTGGTTTCAGCCCTTACATTTGACTCTTTTTTGCCCTGATAACTTCAGCAGTATTTTAAGATTTTAATCTACTTTCTAGTCAAATACCCGTGGATAGATCACTATTTTATTTATTATTTATGTTTCTTTTTCAGCTTCTGAAAGTAAGACATTATTGGGCTTTAACTAAAAAAATCCCACAATTTCTGCAGAATATATTTTGCAAGCTCTTAGGCTTCTCCAGTGAAAAGTGCCTGTATTATTCTGCAGAGACAGCTGAGCCACATTTACAGATTGTGCAGGCAGACCACTTAATGAACACGTGTTCTGAGAAAATGCATAAATTAGAGATGTATCAATGTTTCCATAAGACCCTGTTTTTCCCCCGCAGCCTGTGCCTGTCAGCATGCCGAAGAGCCCCTTCTGACTAGAGCCCCTCATCCGCTGCATCTTTCACCACTTTCTCCCTACAGCTTCGTACAATTGCCCAAATGAGAAAATGTAGCTGGATGGACTCAAGCAAATACAAATAATGGCAAGAAGTTTCCTTTCTGTCCCCGTGTTTCAGATCCCTGCCATGTTGCCTCCATCTTCTATTTTCCCATCTCCTACCTCACCCTTACAGAGCCCACTCACTTTTCTTGCATGTTCCTTTCAGCTGATCCCCTCCTGATAAATCCTTCATTTCCTTTTGTATAAAAACATTTAGCAAATTGTATCCACTTCTTACCATCTCTGTGTTCATTTGTGCTAAATCTTTTCCGCCACCCATATTTTCCATCTCATCCATTTAGATTATAAGCAGCTTAGGAAAAGCATTTGCTCCTCTGCCTCTGTACCTCATCTACCACAATTGTTGTTACTTGGCCACTAGCATATGAAACATGATTGATCATAATAATTCATTTCATTTCACTCAACCCATTTACATTTCTGTGGTATAATTCAAGAACTATTTAAGGCAAACAGGAGTTTTTAATGTATACAATCCCTGTGTTTTGAGGGGCATGTTTCAGATTTTTTTGCCATACAAATGTAAAAAAGGAGTATTTGATCTCAACAGTGTGCCGATTTCAACATTTGGTGTTATTTTGTGAGCCAGTTAAATGAAAGGAAAATAAGCAGAAGACAAATTGCTATGATGCTAAAAGTGATTGATGTCCTTTATCACTGTTTGTATATGCTCATAGTTGGGATCTCACTAGAAATACACTTCCCAACTACTATTTAATTTTGTATTCACTAAGGATGAATTTCGCAGCAAACTTCGATGTTTCACCATTATTTTAACATATTTAAGGAACAGTAAAAAAGAACATTTTAGCATGAAATACACATTAGAAAGCCAGTGTTTTTTTGCACCTCAGCTTTTACCTGTGCATTTCTAGAGAGAGAGAATACTGATGGAAAATTCAGACATATGAAATGAAAGGGAAGATATTAAAAACATGACAATAAAAATTATTTATAGAGCTGTCCTGTGTGAAACCATGACTAGGCCAAATTTTAACACAGTGAAAGAACACTGCATGTTAGATAACTGAGATATAGTTGTTTTAAAAGAGTATCCATGTCTGTATAAACTAGCAGTTAAATAACTTGGAACAAGTGGTTCATTTTTTACTGACATTCGTTTATATTACTTTCCTGTTTCACTACAACTGTCTATGCTATGTGAATTCATGCAGCCATTAAACCACTTTTAAATTCTATAAAACTAACTAAAGCAAGAGATGCTACTTTGACAGCAATTACACCTCATGTAAAAAATATCAGTTCTAACTTTGCTGTGAACTCAAGTCAAGAAAGATCCCCTTGCTCTAGTAAAATACTTGACCAGAGAATAAAGCACAACTTGTCAGTGTTCACTATGCCTTTCATTATTTCTGAACATGCTTTCATCATATCCCTTATTCTCTCTACTTTCAACAACTGAATTCTCTCTAGTATTCAGATATTAGAGCTTGAGAACAATCAATTGCTTTTTTTTTCCAAATATTTAACTTTATATAATATGTTAAAATAAAGTTTTTTTTCAACTGTCATCTTTTGAAAACTGTGTAAATAAGATCATAAAAGATACTTAGAGATTCATACTGTTAGAAGGCTGATAAATTGTTTAATTTTGTATTCTAAGAGTAGCTCATATTAAGGAAGCTGATAGGATTTATCAGATATGATTTTTTCTCCTTAGAATTTTAAAATACTCCTCTAGAACATTCTTTTTGAGGTTATTTGTCTTTGATTTCAATGCACTTATCTAGAAGAACGTGATGGCATGACTCTATGGGCATGTGACATCTAGCACTTAAAATTCTGCCCTGTTTGAACAAAGAATATTCATACCTGGAGGAGTCTAGTTCACTATTCCCTTTGGTCAAGTTGTGGCCCAGTGAGAACACAGAACACTGAAGATGTGCAGACCTGGTTTAATAAATATTTATAGATCCTAAGTATTCATTAGTAATTAAAATGTTAATGCTAATGCTTTAACAAAGTCAGATGTTGTGCATGCATATCCTGGGATTAATGCACTACAAACCCTTTCTCAGCAGTAGAAAGGAAGTTGACCAGACTCTTGGTCTCCTGTTAAGTTCTGCATTTTTTTATTTTAACCACCAACAGGTCCACAATAGACTCCAAAGAAAACTTTGTGAGACTACACAGCGTATTTGCAGCAGCAAATATTTGAAGGTTTTCTGTATTTATGAATCTTCAGACTGGAAATAAAGCCTCTAGGCAAAAAAAATGCAATCCTTCAGAAGAAATGAGTATTGGTGCTGTTCTGAGTCCAAGTCGACTCCAAATATAAAACCATCCCCTACTTAAAACAAGAACAAAGCAACACCATGTCAGACAAAGCCAAATTCCAATGAGCAGAGAGCTTCATTTTAGCACTTGCAGCGCTGTGCAGAGGGAGCTGAGCCAGTAACAGCGGTGTGAATCTCAGCATGGGTTTCTGTTTTCCAGTCAGGTTCTTCCCTGCTGACTGCTGTTTGTTTCATCTGTGTTTAAAGGACTGTTGCAATCCAGCAGTCTAGGGAAGGATCCTTCACTGAGTTCATATCGAACAGCCTGTTTGCTTGCTCATTGTACTATAACCTCAGCAGCATCGGTGTTTTTTGATTAGAAGTAAATCTTCAGAGATTTTTCCTTCCTTACTATTCCACCTTTTGAGCAACTGAAACCTCAATTAAGATGTCATTTTCCCCATCTAGTCAATGTTGTTGACACTTCCTTCCATTTGTTTTTTCTTAGTATACCTTAGATGTTAGTATGCTGAGCCTTAATCTTGCATTACAATCTGTGTACATTGTTGATACATTTCCACCCATAAAATTTGTCCTTGCATTCATAGTTAGAACTTCATTAATGCAGAGGGGTACACTTACTTGTGCTATTATTAGTAACATCAGAGAATGAAGATCTCTTCATAGCCAAAGGAGACAGAATAACTTCCCTAAACAGTGATTGAAGGCACTCAGGATCCTACTTTTTACCACTCTTTACGTAAGTAACTTAAAATTCAGTGTCAACAAATTAATGTTCTGTTCCCTAAAATTAGAATTTTCTTACACAAAACTATTATTATACAAGTACCAGTTTATACTTAGTCTTTTTCCATGGACAGTTGATGACCTTTTGAATAAAAGAGATAAAAATTACTATTCTAATATAAAACAACAGCAACAACACCCACCCCACCACCCACTCACCCTCACACACATCCCCACCACTGAAATAAAAATCTCAACAACCTTCATCCCAAAAACAGACTCGTTTTCCTTCTTCTGAGTACATGAGAAAGCTTTACAAAAAAAGCATACTTCCCATCCAAAGCACTGGCTATTTAGAACAAATGTGTCCTGTAGGAATTCATTCTGGATCTCATGTTTCTGCTAATGATGATGATTATGATGAATAACTGGCTTTTGCTGTTGCTTTTTCTGCTGATTCCTCAGTTCTTGATAGAAGTATTGTTGCTACAGTTATTGCTGCTGGTCCAACTGCATAATGTGAGCAGAATCCACAGAGATACAATCTCTTTAGCAGCCAAGTGAAGAAACCTGTAATTTTACAAACAGGAAGAAGCAAAATTGCTAGTGATCGCCAAATAGTGCAGGAGGTGTGCCATAGACAAAATCCCAAACAAGAACTGGAAGTGGTTCTGGGTCATGATGCTTTTAAAGAAACTTGGAGCCTTAGGCTTTGGGGCATTATTTTATTTTTTTCTTTAAATTAACTGGAAAAGCCATGTGTTAAAAAAAATTAAAAAACAAACCCAAAACCTAACAACAAAGCAATTGAGGTGTAACAGACATTAGTAGCACAAATGGTCACTATCAGAGCCAAATGGGGACATGGCTGTTGGTATGATCTTCTGGTAAGTGATTCCCAGACATATTTATATTACAAACCTTCTGCAAATAGTCAGTTTTTAACTCACATGCTTTGTAGCACTTAACATGTATGGCTCTGTTTAATTAATAGAGCTAGCCTAAAACAGCCTGAGAACAAAGTAAATCTAAGATAAACAAGCATATTTCTAAAAGGATGGCAAACATAAGCAAACATGTTTGATCCGCAGCCAGTAGCTAACAATCTTCAAGTGCTACAAAAAGCTACAAATGGTCTTTCTGATCAGCTTTGGAGCCTAAAAAGGTATCAACTGTTTAATCTAGGGCATAGAGTATCTCATTTACAGGCAGCCTAATATCATAAAGATCTAATGACTAGCAAGATACTACATGATATTGTCTTCTATTAATTTCTTAATAGTCTTGTCCTGCAGCACAAAAAGCTCCTGTCATTAGTGCAGTTGATATTTTCATAATTTAGGGAACTTATATAGAATTAATGAACTAATGACACAGAGTTAGAACATTACCGTATTTCTGTAAGTATGTGCAACCTGGTATTTGGCTGTACAGGTAAGGTTCCTAGACCCCTCATAGATCTGAGCTCAGATCTGCTACTAAATCTTAACAGAAGTAAAGAGATGAAAACATTGGGAACATCCTTGGACAAAAGGTATTCTCCTCAGGAGAGTTAATTTTCTCAAAAAAAAAAAAAAGGAAAAAAAAAGACTCTCGAATTTTTGGTCAGCAAAAAGAAAAGAAAAATAACTCTGAAAACTGTGAGAAAAAGACTCATGGGTAGAATTAGAATTTTAGTACAGTAGAGGGGAAATTATAATTTTTTATAAATTATACACAGGGACAGAGGGACATTGTTTAGATGTGGAATGAGTGTCAGAAAAAAACAAACCTGCAAGGTTCAAAAATGCCGCCTAAGATGCACAAAATTGTCTTATATCCATGAGGTCCTGAAGAATTTTCCTGAATTATCAGAAAATAACTGATTTCTTTTTTTGAGAGTTATACACAGTGAAAACCAATTATTTGCTCAGGAACACTGTGCAAAGACCAAAGGAACTTGAAAGTTTAAGTGGTGAAGCAGAAGGCTCATGCCACCAGAGAGAAGCCAAGAGGACATTTGGAGACACACTGGCATGACGCAGGGATGTTTTTGTCAGACCTTGAAGACAGCAAGCAGATTCAGCCTGTTGCAGCAGTCTGGTAAGTATTTAATGTGAAAGCTTAACAGAACTCATAGAATTAAAAGTCAGAATTGCTGATATTTTTAAACTCTTCAAGGATTCCCAATAGCTTTAGTATTTGAATACTGAAGTATTGCAGCTGGTATAAATCAATTGGTATAAATTAAAGCAAGGAAAGAAACAACTTCTTTAAATAGTAACATAAAGAGAAGTTTATAAAGGACTGTGCCTTTTCAGTGTCGTTTTAGACAAAATTTATCCTTAAATGGCTCCATATTTCCCTTGTTTATATATTATGACATGTACTGGTAGACTGGCTTAAAAAGAAGTTCTCATTACTGAGGAGACTAATTTTTCTGACACCAGCTGAAGTCAGTGGCAATATTCCCATCCTCTTCAGTGGCTTCAGCACAGAGCCAAACTGAGAAATTAATCCTGAGACCAAACATGCCATTTGCAGCCAGGATGTCACATGACTAAACGCCTTTTTTTGTAGAGTGTGGCTTATTTCAGTTCATTTTATTTTATTATGTCTTTAAACCCTACATTTAGTGTAGGACAAGCACTTGAGAGACGTTACGCTTCCCCTATTAAAATGACTTGTTTGTACAGGCAGAATGAAATTTAGCAACACCAAATGCATGAAAGGATCCTAATGTGTGACAAACAGGCTGCCTGGTCCCCCTCCCCTGACCTGGGATGCTTCGAGTCTCTGCGAGGGAACAGTTTGCACTGGAGCCCTCCCGTGGGCTGGCACGTAAATCTTAAAAATATCTTGGAAGCCCATCTGCTGCAGTGCTTCATTTTTAATGAAAATGGAAGGTGCCAACCATAAGTAGTTTTGATATGCCAAGTCTCTCCCATAATGCCAGCCTGCTGCATCTCAGAGGAGTCAATTTAAACACACACATATTTCCAGGACTTGTTTGTAAGTTTATGACTAACTGTCTTTAGAGGTGAAGTAAAAAAACTCAAAAAGACCAAATAATAGGCCATCTTGACAATTAAGCTGTCAGTGTAAGATTGTTAGCTTCAGTATAGTCTCATGAGTTTTGTTTATTTGGTTTTCTACACATATTTTGTACAAGATTTGTATTCAGAAATAAACCTCTTTCGAAAGAAAATTTGTTATTTCTATTTTCAGTTGGAACATGATTTTTTTTCTAAATCAAGTCAAACCCAATAAGGATATCACCAACACAGTGCTAGATATTAATGTTGAATGGATTTACTTTCTTGTGGGGTTTTATATCTTGCAAACATGTAATAAGGAAGCCAGCACAAAATAACTAGGTATTAGCCCAGAAGACATCTAATTTTGTATCATACTTACTTGTCCATGGAAGTTAATGTTTGCTATTCATTTCAGTAACAGTTTTTTATAAAATCAGGGAAGTTTTTTTCAATAAAGGTTTTACCCAGGCACAGGAAGTAAAATAAAAATATCTGGATGCTTGAGAGATTTGTCAACATTAATTCAGAGATTGTGACTTCAGAAAATACTGGTTTAAAAATTTGTGTTTTATTTTTGTCACATTCTAGAGACTGAGAATGGGAGTTTCTTTAATTGCTTGCCTCAGTGAAGCATTGGAATAATGTGTAGGTAAGGTCTCAAATATTTAAATAAAGTTTTAAAATCCCTGAAGTAAAGTAAATCCAGATATTATTGACACATTAGCAAGGTCACAGAATTTACAATTCAATGTAAATTGAGAGGTACTAAAACACTCTGAAACTTGGATTATTTCTCGAATACTGCCACAGGAGCATTACATATTTACTACGCTACCTGGAGTATGATATTCTATAATCATTTGTATTCCTCCTATAAATCTGAGAAAAGCTCTCTCTACAAATGATTAGGGGATTAACTTTCCTTCTGAGTAGGTTCACATTATGCATGGTCAAAGTCATATCACAGACACACATGGAAAAGAACATTTCAAGGGTTATAATTACATTCACATGTTGGCTAATTGGGCCCTCAGGGGCCTAGTTCCTAATTATAAGAGGGTATGCAGGAAAATATCAGTAAAAAAAGTATGTATAGAATGAGTATGAGATTAAATGGGTTATGCTGGCTGTATAAAAGCTGTAAAACTTGATAGGAAAAGAATGCAGTAACTTGCCAAGTATCTCTAAACCATAAATGCTTTTTTGATGTCATTATCAGAAAGAGAAGGGAGGAGGCTCTGTTGTTTTAGAGGAAGTCTGCAAACATCTATTGTAGCCTCAAGTGGTATTTTTACAGTTCTAAGAAAATCAAGTAATGATTGAGCCAGATGACAAAGAACTGGAAAAAGGAAGCTAAACTTTTTAGAACAACTTTGAGATCAAAAGAAGGTGAAAGTAACCTGAAGAACAGAGGAAGAGGAGGGTCCCACACTCACGTATGTCACTGAGACCTATTAACCAGAAATTAAATGCTCTAAAAACTCTAGATATTCATTAATTAAAATTGCATAAGCTTTAATGACACTGTTTATTAGTTTAGCTAAGGGCAGAATTTTTATCTCCCATAATTGAAAACTATAGTTTATTACCTTGATTAGACACTAAGTAAAATATACAGGCTTTACTTTTTGCTCCATGCCTCTCAGAGGAAAATGCCTATAAGAATAAATTAAAGAACTTTTACAGGGTTGTAATTTATTTTATTTCCTATCAAATGGTATCCTTTGGAAATAGCTATAAAAGTCTCAATGTTTATAGTAGATGTGTATGTAATATTACATTACACCTCATAAGAGAAACTGGCAGGAACCCTGAAGCTGAATAAGAACAAGATTGTCTTTATCTCTTAAACCTGTCATTTTAATTTTCCACTCTAGACAGTTCTGTATAAGTAGCCTGACTTAAGTTCCTGGTGACTGTTAGACCACATTCTTGTAACATTTAGAATTTAGTACCTAATCAAATTGCTTTCCATATTCTTATCTTGATTTATATGAAGGGGTATATTTCTCAGTATACCCAAAGGAATACAGTATTTTACAGCATTCTAAATGCAAATCCTGTTTTCTTATTTATGCTGTGGCCAGTATAGCCACGCCATTAAAAAGAATTTAAAATGAAATGCAGAAAAATTGAAATGACAATCCTAGCATTATAACATCTTCAACAACCAATCTGAAGCTCCACAAGTTATGGCAGCATGAAACTGCTGTGAATGAATCAGGCTTTCAGGCTTCACATGCCCAACCTGATCTTTGTAAAGTTGAAATAAAATGCCCACGAGAGAAAAAAAAAAAAATCAAAGTGAAAATTTATCTGTAAGTAGCCAAGTTGTAATCATACAATACTGTAGTTCAAAATAGTTATAGGAGTACTGGTTTAGCCAGCCATTGGAATGAGGCGATGAGGTGGTGAGGAGAGGTGAAAAGCAATTATTGATACCTTAGCAAGAAAACATTTAATTAGTTACCTTCCTCCCATGGTACACTAGCTCGTTTTCATAAGGACATGAATGTTGACAGGGCGTCTGTGGTGACACAGAAATCTACATTACAGCATCCTCTAGCCCAGCTGTGAGACTGGTGCTGTCAGCCTGGGATTCTGGGATAAAGAACAAGTTTCTCATTTAATCAGATGTATACCAAGAGATACTATTTTGCAGTAATCTTGATAGTGTGAATAGTTTTACAGTCTTCAGGCTTCTGACCTAACCTGCCTGAGCCAATTGGAAGAATTAAAATCTGAGAGTCATTATTTTAGGCCATTTTTACATTTGGGAAACCAACGCTGCATCATGTAGTGCTTCTGACTTGACATTTTCATCATATTCATAATTGATAGGGACATTGTACAGTCACAAGATTTTGAATAAGTATTAAAACCTAAAAGCACAAGTTTGCCTCCTGAATGTAAACCAAGGGAAATCAGTGCTGATACCAATTTCCTTTCTGAGAACAGGAAGATATGAAGGTTGCTGTGATGCATAAAGGCGTATTTAGGAATATTGTTGAGGTTAAGGGTGTTTCCTCTCAATAGGAAGTGTTTAAGTAGGATTCTTGATATATGTTCCAAACACAAACAAAAGTGAAAACAGATTTTGTGTTCTTTATTTGAAAAAAAAAAAAAGGATCAGACAGTGAGAGCCCCAAACTGAAGTAGATTAACTATGACAAGCTGTAGGTTATAACACTGAAAAACTTACAAGCTAACTAGGTTTAAACAGCAAGGGTGGTAAAACTCCTCTTATTTTTAGGGAATGACCAAGGCAGAAAATCTGATGACAATATTGTTCAGAGCTTTTTTTTTGAGTACAGATACAGTTTCTTGTAAAAGGATTAAATAGAGGACTGTTGAGCAAAGCTATAAATATTGACCAAGAACACATTAAAAAATACGAAAATAGAATAAAATTTACACTTGTCTCATGAAACAATCTCTTAATTTTTATCCATAGTACCTTAGGTTTAAGATTTTGAGTTTGTGATTTTTAATACATGGATAACTGTCCTGCCAGAAATAATTTTAAAAACAGCTGAAGAAATCTTTGTAAATCACTGAGGTAACACCGAGAAGGGGAAAAACTATTAGTCAGTGTCCATACTAAGGAACATTAAATAAACATTCTGTGAGAGGAAGAGCTATCTATGGAGAAAATAAACCACATAGCAGTAAATGAGGGATTCTCTGTAAAACAACAGTCAGGAGAAAAACAGACCCAAAAAGTTCCACTCAAACTTGGTGGTTACTTAGCGAGACAGGCCAGAACTGCCCCTTTCAAGACTTGATGTTGGAGTAATGAGGTAGAACTCATATACTAAGTCACTACTACATAAAAAAATCCTGCATCTAGAGACAGGCAATTTTTAGCAAGTTATTTTGCAAATCAAGGAGAATTACCACTGGGTGACAGGATGTCAGTCATGGTTTCAGTTTGTTTTGTTCTTCAAAGGGCCCTGGAGATCAAAATTCCCTTACTGAATATCAGCTAGCTAATAGAAGTGGTGAAGCTGGCAGAAAACAGAGACTCGGAGGTGGGAAGTGTTCTGTCCAATTTCCAGAGCAAATGAATGAGGTCACTGAGGGAGAAAACCAAGGAAGAGTTTAATCTTTTGGGTCAGGTGTTCAAGTCATAAGACCTGTATTTTCCTGTTTTCTACCTGTTCAGTAGGCACAAGAATCTTTTGCCTCTCACACCTTTTCTTTCTTTTTTGTTCACAGTCTAAGATTTTTTACATTTTCTTACCTCAGAGCTGTACAGTTTCTAATATTCACTGTGTAAAAATGAGAAATTATGGATTTTTTGATAACTCCTTGCAATCAGCCAAACATCTACTTTGTGTGTGCCATCACTACATCACTATCTGAGAATAAGATAAGGCATTTGTACAGTCAAGCACTCTACCGCCAGTGCAACTTTTTCCCCTGGTAGCCAGAAGAATCAATACAGCATTCAAAAGGAAATTGTTCTAATAGCACACCATAGATAACTTTTACATGGTTATATTAGTCTAATGTTATTCTAATGGATTAAGTTCTTCTTATTTCTCCATAAAGGAAAGTAGTGATAGCTAGCAAGCCATGAAAGAATTAGATATCTTATTCAATGCTGTTATCTCTGCAGATGGTCATGTTAAACTGAATTTTTATGTTCACAGAGAAAAATCACGAGAGAGGCATGAGGGGATTCTTGGACAAGAATATCCAGGGTAACTCTGGTTTGAGGGATATCTAAGAGCACATACATAAAGGGAAGAGTAGACCACTACAAGGAGCAGACCAATAGTCAAGGTGACTTTTCACAAGATTCTGTCTTAGTTACCCAGATTTTCCTGAACTACTTTATGAAAAATTTGATCACCTTCCCTTAACAAGTACACTCAACTATAACAAGAAATAACCCCAGGATATTAATGGAAGAATGCAAAATGTTACATTTCCAGCAAATTTTTTAGTTGAAAAAGGAAGAAGTGTGTTATGATAGCAATTCATGCTAGACCTGAAGGGGTTAATTGGGTAAACCAGCTATAACGTTTTAACAGCTACAAAGGAAAATTGGAAACTGTCACTGCCTGGAATGTTTTGTAATACAGGCATCATCTAGAAAATTTCCAGTTGTGTTTGCGTGACTCCTTTTGTTATCCACAAACTCACCCAAATCCAGTGCATAGAAGTCAGTCTGAACTGATCATGTAGAAAGATATTCATGTTTCTTCAGTGACATCAGCAATGTGCATAGTGTAATTCTCTGAATATTGATATTATGAACATACTGCTCTGGTGAATAAAGATACACATTCAACTGAATTTCCAATCGTTTGGAGCAATAAAGCAAAGCAATTAAGAGTTGAGTCTGCTGTACAGCTAGGTCAGTTATGATTTCCCTATTCACTCCTTCTTCCTGGGTTTTTTTTTGTTCTCCACTTTCTGAAGACCCTGTTTCAGTTTCACTAATTGAAAAGCAAGGTATATATATCCTTATTATCAATGCTCCTCAGGGATAGGAGCCTTGTAAAGGTATTACACAATTTGTTCCACTACACAGAGTCTGCTACCCACCACGGGCCTTGAAGAGAGTGCAAGTTCACAATCCTAAATTAATACTTATGTATCAAGAGGCAGATTTATATTCTTTACTGTGAAATAATGTAGTTCTTCCCTTAAAAGACTTTTTCAGCGGATATGCTGATGTAACCTGAACACAGTCTGAGTGTCACCACTATTATATACCTGAATATGCAGTTCTATGAAAAAAAAACACATCAGCAAATGCACAGTAAATAACAGGCCTGAAATATCACAAACCTGCATTATATTCATAAGCAATTTCAACTCTATTTGCTTACTTTTTCAGAATATTTTGGGACAATACAATATATTGAACAGTTTAGCTGTAGGAAGCTGTAGAATGCAAAATGTTTTCCCTTCTGTCTCTGGACTGGGAAATACAGGATTAGCTCCATTTTTCTGTTCCCGTAGTCCAAATGACTAAGTCCAGCTCTATCAGTTCAGATATAAACCTCTGGTTAATTTTATCATATTTTGCTGATAACAGGTTACCCTCCCATTTTTTTCATACCAGCCTGCAGAGTCAAGTTACTGTTCTAATACAGTCTGCATTGTGATATTAATTTATGCAGTCTTCATAATGCAGCCAAGACGTGTGTTCAGAGGAGGGAGATTTACAGCATTATTTACCATTATATTTGCCACAAAGGTATCTCATGTTAGTTATCAATTGGTTTCCCACCTCCATGAAAGCATGAAAACACAGTACAGTAATAAGAAGTGCACTGAAACATTGGGTCTTCAAAAAGACAGACTTGTTTTCAGCTAAACTTTTTCCTGGAGGAACAAACAAGTACTCATAAAATCTTAGTTTTCATACTAGTGAAGTTTTAAGAAAATGATTTACAAAAAAATCTTTTAATTTTAACAGATCTAACAGTATCACTTTCTTTTCTCATAGAAGATATCATTTAATCTGGTTCTAAATTACCCACTCTGTGACAAAAAATTAAAGTCAGACCTTAAGAATAAATAAAAAAAAAAAAATGTTTATTTATACCTAGAAAAGATCAGAGAAAGACCTGGACACCTGAGCCTGTTTAAAGTAGTTCTATTTCTCATAAGGAAACATCAAAGTCTAACATGACCAGCGAGAGAGGAGAACTTTCACCTCATGGACCTCATGAGGAAAATGGAAGAATTAGTCATTTATTACTCATGGTAGAGAAGAACAGAAAGAATATGAGCAGACAGCAATTTATGTATTCTCTACCTATGTCTGCAATACAACTCTTCACCTTCACCAAGAAGCATATTGACTTGCCATAGAATAAAAGACCTTAGAATTCCATAAAATTGTCAAAAAATTGTAATTATTTTCATAAATAATGAAGAAAGAAAAAAATCCTTCTAAATAAAGGTATTCTTTTTTTTTCTAACCTCACATACAATTCAGAGCTGGTCTGAGCTGTTTCATTACTCCATCTTCAATTAGTCTCAGCAGAATACTTTATAAAACTGAGCCTCAGTAAGGCACAGTTCTTTTGGCTTAAAAGGGGTTAGGAGGTCATTCAGGGTTTTGCTCTTTCAGCCTTAGTGCTACATTTTAAATAGAAAGGAATATTTTAGTGTCTTTCTCTATTGAAACTTCTCATTTATGGGGTTATTTTTCTAAGATAGTGGTACATGATATATAACCAGAAATTGTAGCTCAGATTCTGGTAGAATATTATATAGTTTATATTAATACTCAGTACTCAGCACCTGTCACCTATAATTCAAGTCTTTGAATCCTGTTTTATTCTATTCTAGGAAAAACCTGAAATATAGGTGTAAGTTTATAAAGGCATTTTCTAGGAACTCTTAGACCTTTTCTTTTATGCTATGTGTATAAAACAACTTTCTACAGTGCACGTGTGTTATTAAAGGCTGTTCTTGCTGTGTGCTTTATGAAGTGGTAGGATGTATTCTTTATACTTGCATAAATATTTCTAATAGAAAACTCATTTTCAGTTTGTAAATGCTTTAAAAATGTACATAAATTACATATCGCTGGTGAGATAGGTGTGAAATACCTGTAGAAATCAGGTTAGGGCAAATTATTAACTGTCTATCCATGGAATAATAGAAATAATTAAAAGACATTTTTCCCACCATGAATTCAAGGTCTTTGGAGTATCCAGAATAATTTCTCTTGCACAAGGGAAAAATCAGGTCCTGGAGCATGTGGTATCATACACCTTTTTAAACGTGGAATCCTGGTGAACAGTTATAGTATGACTTTCTGCAGATTCCCAGAGTCTTATTCTCTGTTGTTCCTCTACAAATACTGGAGGAGTTTTTTTCTGTGAATAGTCTGTGTTCAGATTTCCCTTTTCCTAGAATCTTTGCATGGCAGTTGCCCTTAAGGAACACACGCAGGGTCCCTTGGGTTAATGGAGGGTGGGGAGGGGAAGATACACTGAGGGTCTTGGTTTTCAATTATAGCATGTAGAGGCGGTTTTGCTTCTAAAAGAAGCCTCTACAGCAGTGACAGCTCTAATTTAATTTAAAAGTAATAAAATTGAACACCAAGATTTTAAGGATTCAAGCTGTTATAAATTTGGCCTTAGAACATATTAGTACAGAAGATCGTATCAGTTTATTAAAATTCAAAAGTCAGATACAGAAGGACACAAGTAACTCAGCTCCCCGTGGCACAAATATTCCACGTGTGAAGGTAGCTAGATATGGAGAAAGCCTGTTCTGCCCTGGGGGTCTCTGCACGGTGACCCTTCCTGCCAGAGATGTGATGCTGCGATGTCAGATTGCTGCCCTTATCAGGAGCAGGGGGGAAGCAATCGAATGTCTTAAGGGAGTTCTGGCTGGTGCTCAGGGAGCTCAGCCACGGCAGCAGCCGGAGTGGAGCTGGGATAATTCACATCCGTCCCCTCAGAGCTGTGGTGCTGGAACACGAGTGACAAAGCAAGAGGAGTGGTGTGATTAATGAGCAAAATGGGCTGCAGAATTAGGCAACCTGGCCGTTCGCATGGCGACCTCATTAAATACATACATGTGTGTAAATACACATTTTATAGGTATAATATTTCAATTATCATTGTTTGTTACTTGCATTATAATTAACACCAGGCTTCTTCTTTTTTTCTTCTTAATTTAGCTTGCTTCTTACGCAGTTGTCATTACTTTTTAACTACTAGGAAACCAACCATCTGACACTTCAGTTTAAATCAGGCTTGCCATTCATTTTTAATAACATTTATGAATCTCTGAGGTAGAAGGAATCTATATACATTTTTAGAAAAAAAAATCAACAGAAATTAGAAAATCCTTAGCAATGCTTTGAGCTTTTTCCTGAAGAAAAGATAAAAAAACCAAAGGAGTGTTGACAGTTTTTTCTATATACTTATATGATCATGAGCATTTCAGATTTAGAAGGGCTGTTGAGAAAGAAACTTTTTTTACAACCCTTAGGCCTTCAAAATTATCTGCAATCCTGGCATTTCTCCATTTTGCTATATTTGTCTGTCCATCTTTCAGCTCAACTGAAAAAATGAAATGTGTGGGTGATATGAAAATAATTCAGTTCCTTTTCCTTTCATAGGTAACTCAAAAACAGATTAATTAGAATTTGTTATACTCAGATGATAAGCTGAAATAAGTGGGCTCAAGATTCTGAAGTCCTATGTATTTCCTTTTTTCCTTAGCTTTTACTTAGATGCCTTAAACAGATATCAAAGTATTATTATAAAAGCTAGTCAAGTACAACTTAAAAAGATTTTCTGTTGCCTTCCAAAGAGAAAAATCTTATTTTCTCGCAATATAATGAATTATTGTCTTTTAAAAATTAATTAAATATAATTTTAATAATAAATTAAAATAATTATTCAAATTAAAAAACAATTTTTTCACTTCCCAAAAGTAAGTTGTTTTCCAATTTTGCTTGAGGAGAATCTCTGCTGCAATTGGTGGTGGTGTTATTCTCTGACCTTTGAAGAGATATCCTCCTTTTAAGATACAACACTCTTAAAATGGCTACTCTTGCTAATGCTCACTATTGAGAAGATTATTAACACCTCCACCGTACCTATTTTTCAAGCCACCATCACCTATTAGTTCAAGCCCTTAAAAACTTGTTCAGTAGCACAGAAAAGTGTGTAAATATCAATTAAGAGTGGATTATAACGGATGTATCAATCCCGGCCTAAGTAATTATATAATCTTTTCTGTGTAAGCCTTGACCCTACTTGAACTAACAACGTGGTAATGGCCAAGAAATGATGGTTTTCAGGAAATTTCTGCATATCAGTGATTTTACTTGTGCATGATTATCCTTCCTCTTTTACATGGGCACTGAATACAACATCTTCTTAGCCAGAACAAAGTTTACCTTCTTCCTATTTTTAAGAATGAAGAAATGTGTTTTTATTAATGTGGGACAAAGTCAGTTCTTCAAATGTCATGTGTTAGAAAAATCTTTCATTCTTCAAATGGCCTTCATTTCTGAAATATTTTCCTATGCTTTATCTGAGTCTTTGGAGATACAATAATTATTTTCAAAATATTCTTTTCTCACCCAAAATCATTAATGGGACATTTAGGTGCTATAATGCTGCTAATGTAATATCATGGTAAGTTGTCTGCAGTCAAGCTACAGCGCAAATGGAAATCTTGGTAACACAGGAAATGATCAAATATACCTTATGGAGTTTAGTCATAATGACTATTTCTGATATGCATTCTGATAACTAAATACTAAGATGCTTTGCATAATCTCTTCAAAATTCAACCGTGGAGCTAATTTCAGAAAGAAATTAACAGCTTGGGAGCTATTCACCCTCTGCCTTTTTATGGCCTTGAAACCTTCAACTATTCTAGGAACAGACACCAAGCTTCAGCCAGTTTGCTTCCTGCTTTTCATGGGTGTCTTGTTGGCAGATAACAGATGAGAATTACTTGAATAATATTTCAAATGCATATAGCATTTTCAATATTTCCCTCTGAAGTACAAACATTACAGAATTTCAAATTACGTTGGATGGATACAAACATTTTTGGGCACACTAAATTTACATTTTATTAATGATCTTCTTCTGGGCTACCTGAAGTAGGAAAAATCACAGAACTTTCTGTGGAAAATCCCAGAATTCTCTGTGAGTTGCTATTTGCATTATGGTATCATGCAAATCCAGTGCGCAGCTGCAGAAGCATTGCTAAATGTATATAGATTTAAGAGCCTCTACCACAGATCTTACAGTTTCATTGGAGGAGACACGTATAGAGGTAAAAGAGGGAGAGGACATCTCTATCTATCACTTTAATTTGGCATCAGTCAAACTGGTACAAAATGCTGACTTACTCCATTAATTGCAATGTTTTGAATAGATACAAGTACATAAATAATATATAAAAAAGTCTTTTGCCATTACTCATAAAAGGGCATCTGTTTTATTTTCTATGTGATTTACAAAATCGTGTGGACTGTTTTTCTGAACAGAGCTTTTTTGTTTGGTTGGGTTTTTTAAAATTTTTTTAAAAGAAAACATTCTAGAGAGCCAATACATTTTCAGGAAGAGTGTTTGTCTCAGGGCATAAAAAGGAAGGAATAGATTAGACCAGTGGCTTGGATACAGGAGGTAATACTGGGGACTATGACCACACTGATTTGCCCCCTACCACCCTGAACTTTACTATGTTTTTTTTCTTTTTTAATATGAACGACAGAATAACAAAATAGTGTTAACTACTATTAGCAGGTTTGGGAGTCTTTGGTTATGTGTTTTTTGGGCTTTAGGGTAAAATTTCTGTAGACTGTTTTAAGCTATTGATTTTTTCTTTTTCTTGTCTCCACAAATGTATGGCAAAGTGCCCTACAAAGCCTGGGCTGGAAGAAGGGTTATAAACAAGAGCCCGTGGGCTGTGCTTGCCAGATAACATTTGCTGTGTTGAGTTACTTTCTGCTTCAGCACAATTTTCCACACCAAGGGCCTATCATTTTCCTGGGGTCTTTAAAATTTCAAAAGAGAAGCAGATACAGTGGAAAAGAAGTCCAGACTAAAAGATGTATTTAAGTGAAGTATTTACATTTCTAGTGGGCTACACTTTCCTGTAAGTGGAAATTTAGCAAAGACCACCAAAGCAATTTCTCAATAGCTGCAGTGGTGATGTCTCTCCTTATGACTCTGACCTAGATGCTCAGTTATAGCCATTGTAGGTAAACAGAACAGTTCTGGAAGATGTGCTAGAGAAATATAACCTACTTATGGAGGAAGAAATACATATATATATATGATATTAACAAAAAAATATACACTTGTACTCTTGACATTCAGAGGAAAATTGTATTCCTTTCCTTGTTCAAAGAATCAAGGTGAAAAGAATCATAAATGTACTTTTTAACAGCTCTTCAAAGAAACTACTTTCTAATTTCGCTGAAAAAAATTCTTAGGTTAAAATCATATTAAACAATATAAATATGTTTCAAAGATGACTGCCTATTTGTGCCGGAAAATAGACATTTTCATAAGTATTTAACTGAAAGGGAAGAGGTTGGAACTCTCTGAACACAGCTGGCTCAATGTCTGATCCCTCACCACAGAGGTGCAGAGGACATGTGTCTCATTTGGAGGCAATAAAATAGTCAAAAAGTAAGAGTTATCCAACCAGCTACTCAGATATTGAATAATGTGGCCAAAAGACACAGGTAAACTCAGGAGTATGCTGTTCTAGAGCCCAAGAAATTAAATAATTGTTTTAAAACTTTCTTAATTGTATCTGAGGCTTGTTAGTTTTGAATTTTTACATATATCCAGTTTGCCCATGGCCTGGCTTGCCCTTCTTAATAACAGTCAGCAAGAGTTCATGAACCACTGAGCCCAGTGCTTGCACCGAGAGTGACAGAGGGCATTGTAACACATATATCTGAAATCCAGAATAAATACAAAACAATAAACTTACAGTAAATATCTGCAATCTTGGCTCTCAGGCTGTGCTGGAATATATGAGAGTGTTGTCATAATTAGGTACACAAAATTATGTGAAACAAAAATATTGTCAGCATTACAGCAGATTTCTAATCTCTTTTAAAACCTGAAAAAATTGTTTTTACTGAAATTGTCTGTATAATGCTTAATACAAAATTTATTAAGCTCACCTGTTACCTCAGTGCAAAACAAATCAATGGCATCCCCCAGAACTTTAAACTCTTGCAATGAAACTTTATATTACCTTTCAAGGAAGATAGAATAAAAGAAATGGAAAGCAGATCCTGAACTGTACAAAAAAAACCAAAACAAAACCACCAAACAAAAATGGAAAGCAGACCCTGAACTGTATAAAAAAAACCAAAACAAAACTACCAAACAAAAAAAAACCAAACCAGACTATTCCATACAGTTATTTGAACCTTTTTATAGATTCATATTGACTGATAACACTCAGCTTTCAGGGTCTGGCAAGCATTACTTTGGGCTCTCAGATCAATGTAAAAATTCAAAGAAACTTGAAGCTCCAAAATATGTCATTGTCTGTCTGAACTAAACACACAGAAAAACGCCCAACATCTGGGCTGAGCCAAAGTATTCAGGGAAAATGTACATTTTTCTCATCACTGAGTCTGTATTACATTAAGAGGCAGAGCCTCTGGGTTGTCAGCAGAAACATATCTATGTACATGAGGATTCTGTGCTTGCTAATAGAACTGACAGCAAACCCCAGCAAACTTCCTGTGGTACCAGCACATTTGGCCACTGCAGGATCGCAGTGTCACTGCCGGGCTCACCAATCACCTGTGTGACAACGTGCCTCAATTACAAACCCTTATAAATAAATAACAAGTCAATCTGACAACTCACTAGCTGATTGAGATGAAAAATATGTTGAGCTTTGTGAATTTTTAATCAGAAATCCGAAGTATGACACATTACAATGATAAATATTTATAAAACATCCAAACTGCTTTCCACACCATCTAATTTATATTTAAACTATCTTTAAAATATATCTGAATTCTATGAGGTATTGTACTTACAGTATATTAAAAGAAAATGGAATAAAGCTAGCAGATCCAACTGCAACTGAATTTTGTTGTTCCTGGCCGTGGGGAATACCTTCTGGGTTTCTGAGGAAGAGCAGCATCCCTCCTTAGACAGGTAGGGAGCCCCCAGCAAATATTTTGCTTGAAGAATGGTTTTGCACAAGGCTCTCAGTCAAACTTTGGTAAACATTCACCACAGACTGCATCAGGAGCCAGAGGCTGTAACAGGTTCCCATCACCCCTGACAGAAGCTTGGCTTTCTGTTTCTAACAGCAGTACTTGAGGAATGAAAATAAATCCTTTGAAATTGTGTTTCAGGGATAAAAAGGTTACATGACTCCAGCTGATTCCAGCTAAGCACACAAAATATTTTTTTGACTACGTGATAGTTACATATGTACTATATACACACCTAACTGTGTTCCTTGGAATTTGATAGTTTCTTTGTATAGGAAGAATTAATTCACTTTAGCTCTAAACTATCAAGAACTGAATATCACAAGAGAAAGCACTTGAAATCTACTAATCCCTAAGAGGAGTTATAGTAGAAAGTATTGGATCAACTTAGTTTCTTAAGGGTCAATACCACTTACAAGAAGGACAAGTGGTACAGCCTAATCAATGTTTGAAGCCCCTCATGTAATTAATGATTTCAAGCACTGCTTTCTGTGGTTTTTCTTGTTAGTTTTTATGAACTTTGCTAAAAATGTTTTCTGCGTTTTGAATTTAAATTATATTTTTAATCACAATATTAGTAATTACATCTTCTTTTGACTGAATCTTTTTTAACAGCAACGTCTGTATTTTATAAACATAAATCTGACCACCCATTTCAAATAGAAAGTGCATTGAAGAGCCCATCCAAATCCAGGCTAAAAAAAAAAAAAAACTTAGAAAAAAGCAGAAAATAGGGCTGGAAGGAACCTTGAGAGGTCATCTCATCCATTCCCTCTGCCCCGAGGCAGAATCAGTTATACCTAAAACATTCCTGACAGATGTTTGTCTAACCTGTTTTTTAAAACATTCCATGACAGAGATCTCATATACTCCCCAGTCTACCCTAATGCTTAACCCTCATTTTAGTAGGGAACCCTTTTTTGTTTTATTCTCTGCGTTTGCTTTCTTTCTATATTATCTAATTTAAATCTTCATTGTTATAATTTAAGCTTATTACTTTTTGTCCTGTCCACCATGGATATGGGGAAGAAATAATTCCCTCGCTTTGTGCAGCAGAGTTTTGCCTGTTTGAAGAGTGTTAAACTAGAGGAGGAGTCAAGAATACCAAAAATAGCCTTCAGCACAGTAAGTGACCAGTAGGGGAAAAATGGATACAAATGTGGAATGCATTGGAAGGGAGCCCAAAGAGCCATAATGATCTGATAATTTGGCTAGACAGAAGGGAACTTGAATAAAAATTGCACATATGTGGCTCATATTGAATACCCACAAAAGATATGCATGATTTCTGGCATACTGCATCACAAGCTATTTAGTTTAGCAGTAATTAGCTGTAAACACTAGCACAAAACTTTTAAGGATGAGGTTTGTTCTGGAGTTTCTTTTGGACTGTTTCAGTGTTTGGAAGACTAGGAAGAAAAATGTTCCTCAGTTTCTAAGAATTATAGAAGCTAAAAACAAGTAAAGCTAAAAATGGATGAGCTTGAGGCAAAAGGTGGAAATTAAAGTGTCTCTAAATTCTAAGGAAAGGTAGGTCAGCGAGCTGAAATTCCGTCAAATAATACCTTCAGAGAAACAGTGCTAAAAATAAAATGCTGCTCTGTGAAGGTTGATTTGATTACTTCCTAAGGACAATAGTAAATAATAAAAAAAATTCAGAAAAATACTCACAAACCAATGGCTTCTCCAATAGCAGAAGAACAAATGCATAGTAAAAACCCCAAAGTATGACAAATGCAAAAGGATTTCAGAGACTTTTCAAAGTTTTACTCCAAGCATCAGATTCAAGATTTCATTTACCACACTGCAAATAGGTAGAGGTTGGGCTCAAGTGGTCTTCAAGAAACTCAAGCTTTTGGGCAGAACCACAGTATGTAAAGCCCAAGACATTATTTCAGAATGTAGAGATGGAAACTATGAAAAACAGTGTATGTTATTTTGTGCTGGTGCAGATAAATTAGCAGGAAACTGTGCGAATAAAACTCATCACATCCTTTAAGCTGATTCCTTTGACGAGGCTGTTTTATCATCTTAAAAAATGAAAATACCCCCCTCTGCCATGAATTCTTTGTAAGAACACTTTCTTAATTGCTTTCTTTATTGATAATATTTCTACATTTTATTGTTGGCAATTAAAAACACGTTCTGTCTTCTTGCAAGGTGAATAAAAATTAAATATTCATTTAAATAATCTCCATGCTTATGTTCAATAATCCAAATCTAAAATATTATTAATGTTTTAAATTATTAAACATAAATTACAAGGCTAAAGCTTTCAACTTGCACAAGTCTCCAGGGTAAGTCATGGCGCTGTCATCTGTTAATTCATTTTTACAAACACAACCTGAAGCTGTGGTGACTGAATGTATACACATGCAAAGTATTTATATGAGAAAAGACCTTGAGCAAGCACCCATCTGATAACTTTTTCTTTTCTTTTCTTGGACGTAAATTTCATTCAATAATGATAAATTCCTATCAGCAACCTTCCCTTACCACAACAGAGTGGTGTTTGATGTTTTTAATCTTCATTGCATTCTCTTTATTCTCCACTAGTTCCATGTGAGAGGATTTAGAATAAGAATTTGGATGGATCCAGCCTGCAGTATCCTGTGGTTCCTGTGTACAGGATCCAGCTGAGTCTTCTGGAAAGGAAAAGAGGCCTCACTGCCTCCCTGTGTGTCTCCGCAGAAGGCTGTGCAGAGACCTTGATTATTCTGTCTTCCTGTAGATACAACGAATTTTCATTGAAAATATGTCACTTTTCTGATGCACGTGGGGAAGTTCATGCTTCAGTGTGTCACATTAGCATCTTCCTTGTAACAGAGCTGGCCAGATACTGGGAAAACATATATCTTATATATTTTAATTTGCAGCAAACAGAGCTTTCAGAGTCCCAGATACTTTCAAGTCAATTGATTTAACCAATCATAAAGTCTGAAGACCAAATGTGGAATCAGTCACTATGAGAAGCAAATGTAACAAATAAAATATTAATTTGACTAATTCTGGTGTGTATTTCCCTCTCCAGTCTGCATGGTAATAGGATTTACAAATACATATCAAGAGAAGAACAAACATAAAAAGTATTGATTTATGTGATGCCACTGAGCACAAAAGCACTGCAGAGTATAGTGAGTATAAAATACAGACAGAGATAAAAGAGCTATTACAATAAGCAAACTGATAGCAAAGGACAAGCAGGAAAAACACTGCTTTTCCGTCATGCCTTAATGGGATTATTGCATTCACTAGCTTTTCCAAATACTGATTTTCACTTACTATAAGCCTTGGGGATATTCATCAAAAAGTGTTTCCAGTAATTAGAACTTTGTGAAGAATTAAAACATTGACAGCACTGAGCAACAATCAAAACAAAATTCTAAGGCTGATCCAGGAGTATTCACAAGCTGAAATATGAACTTGAGCAAGCAGTCAGCTCCTTAGCAATGTCTCAACACATGGTACTTCAATGAATCCTTGCATTTGAACATGTAGATATATTTCTCTTAAGCAAATGATCAAAAAGGTTCCTGCTTAATTTATGATTTGAATATATTTTTCCATCCAAATATTCAAATGTCAAGATCCTTCCTGGTAGAATTCTTGTACCCACATACATTAAGTGATAGGAAGGACTGAGCTAAATAAGAAAAATAAGGCTCTTTGTATTAAAATAGTAAAATGGGAGAAATACCACAAAATCAAACCCACTCTGCTAATAAAATTCAGACTTCACCAGCACTAAGAAATAAATTAATTTCTCATCAGCTACTCACAGGCCTTTCTTTTCTTGCATCATTTATGTAAAGGTGCTGGGGAAGGGAAAAAAAGTTGTTAAAACAGTCTGTCTGGTTACCTGGGTCAAGCTATTACAAATTTTATTGTGTGAGCTTTAGTATCAATGACTGTTTTCTATTTCTATTTCCTTTTCCCTAGACTCCCTTCTCTGATTTGTCTTGACCTGAATTGTTTTGTTGGCTTCTCCGAGGGCACCCGGCAGGTCGCACTCTGAGGTGTTTCATTCTGCAGAGCCGAGCGCCAGGAAGGTCCTGCCACCCACGGCAACCTGCAAACAGGTTCTGACAGGAATGGACTTACAAAAGAAAATGGGAAAACTGGTATTGCTGCAGCATTTCCTGGGCAGAGTAAGCCATCTGCCATATAAACTGGTCATAGGTTTTGTGTGCAAAAATAATATAAAAAAGATATTTTCTGGAGCATCCTGTTCTTGGTGTCCTTCTGTGTAGCTGTTCTCCCTGGAAAACTCAGAGCAGAGAAGTGCTTGAAGTAGAAATGGGGTGAGATGGGGAGTGGAAAGGGGAGGGCACTGCATGCTCAGTCTTGCCCTTGTCAAGCACAGGGGTGTCTTGAAGAAGTGTTCCTGCTTAGAGAGGGTATATTCAATAGTCAGTCCTGCATAGGTTGGTATTTGGTCCTTTTTAGCCCTTCCTGGCAAGTCACCAGTGCTCTTGTTTGAATCTGGATCCACTGAGATGCTGAACATTCTGGATTTTAGGCAAGAGCCTGATCAGATTGTTGTCTGTCACCTGTCACTTTTTCTGGCCCGTTTTGAGCTGTGGGTGAGGGTGTTAGGGAATGTCTTCAGGCAGAACAGAGATCACTGGCATTTTAAGAGGAGTTTGGAAAGGGTAGAAATTAGTCTGGTAGGTGAAGTGAACAGCAGATCCCCAAGAAGGATCGTGATTGGATGTTTTCTGATCCCCCCTTTTTTTGTACATGAGGTGTCCAGGCCATGAAGGTCAAAATATTTAAGAGCAGAACCCCGGGGTGACAGGATACCTTGCAAAGCCAGCAGGGCTGCCCACAAGGCATCTCAAGCTGTAGCTCCCAGGTGTCAGCAAGCCAAGGTGCACAGCCAGGGATAAGATCAGGCAAAGCTCTGATGAAGATATCTCTCCTAAAGGGCAAACATACTGTCTTTAACCTTTCTAGCTGTTCTATTTCATATGACACCTCCACTTTGCAGGTGACTAGAGAAAAAGTACACACTGCCAAATCAATAAGTGGGAGACAAAAAAAGGGGAAAGCAGGTGGCAATGGCAGCTACCAAAAGCAGCAAGCTGCGAAGGCTGTCCATATCTCATTCACAAGCTTATTGTAGATCAGAATTTCAGCAGCTTTGCTGAGCAGTTTGTGATTCATGCCAGCTAAATGACACAGGCTGTAGATTTCAGGCTCTTCACAAGATTAATGGGCTTTAAACTTGAGGTGAAACACGTTCTAACAGGGTGCTTATGTCAAAAAGTACCCTGTAACTTTTATTTTGAGCAGCATTAATCCTACAGGCTGCTACGTGCTCACTCCTTCATCCCTGTAATGAAGATAACCTGCCTCTTGTGGCACTTGGATTAGATCTTCCTGGTGTTTATAAAAGATAACGGAGGTCTCTTTAGGACCCTCTGGACAGCTCAGCAACATTAACAACAGTCTGTCTTTATTTCAGTGCTCTTAGGAGCTTATAGTTTGGGGTCAGCTGAGGCAAATTGGCACAGCCCAACCAGTTCTCAGTTGGCATAATTTCTACCTTGGCAACATTTGTAAAAAAAAAAAAGTCTCAAACAAAGAAACTCCTCTATTTACTTAAACTGCTCTAGATTCTTCTTATTGTGATTGAAAAGGACTGACAATATGGAGGGACAAGCTGTCATGACTTAAACATGCCTCTTTAATACAATGCTGCTAGAAATATACTTGTTATGAATCTGTTCTCATAAATTGCACTTACTAATTTATGTGCTGATGTGTTTTGTAGCTTGGAAGTCATGACTGCTTCAGCACTATCGTGTGATGAACAGGAAATAAATGCTTTGCTTTATGCTGATGGATTCTGAGAGTTGGAGCCGGACAGATTTAAATCAATTTGTGATAATGACATTGTATACCAACACATGATCTGGAGTACGCATAAATATAGAAGAGAAACAATTAAGGACCAGCTGGGGATACAGACACAAAGAATTCTAAAGTAGTAGGCTTTTAAGCCATCAAAACTGCAGGATTAGTGGGTTAGGGATTAATATGAATCCTTGTGGGTTATGTATGAACTCTTGGGATCAATTTCTATTCCAAATAGTTCACATCCTTTCTAAAAATACATAAACTAATACTCTAAACTTCACACATGTGTATACTGATGAGGACACAAGGGAACCTTCCTTCTTCAGGTAAAAGCTAGTGACAACCTAAGAAGGTTCTGTGCTGGTATTTTCATGCTGAACTTCAAAACAAAACACAAATGGGATTCAGAAAGCCACCAGCACTGAGCTCAGTCTCTGTGCTAAGTCACAAACCAGCTAAGCAAACGGTAAGAGGGGACAACTGCACCCAAGAGTGCTTTGTGCCTTGATGTTTCCGTGACTTTCTTTGTTGTGAGGCTTCATAAAATTTGGCAATTTTATTATAGAAAATAATTTTATAATATTAAAAAGGTTAAAAAAAATATTGAATACTACTGGTCATTTTGAGGAATTGGAAGTTCATTTTTTGTGGTTCTATATATTGTCTGCCCTGCAGCACCAGGGACACATGCCTTAGAAGTTTGTTTAACAGATAGTCAGATTTGTTGGGAAATGTATTCTATGGTCCCGCCAGACAATTTTCCAGTCTGCAGCAGATTTTTCTCACCTATATCATCTGTGCTTGCTTCTTCAGGGGGCCATAAAACTAGTTTAGGACAATCTAATTCTACTCAGATACTCACCCTGCCCTCTGGAAGCCCCCAACTCCTCTGGGAGCAGTGGTAGGGCGTTTCTAGAGCCCCACTTGTGGCTGGACACATCAGATTTTTGGGGAACTAGGCTTAGATTGTTGGCTGCAGAGCAGTCTTTGCTTTTCAGTCCTTTCCTCCTCCAGGGGGGTTATATGTGCACTCTCGTGGCACACCTGAAGCACACCTGAATACCCAAGGTGAATATACTCTCCTAGCGGCAAGGAAAGACAGAAAGAGTTTTGTAATTTCTGGATCTGATGCACTCCTTTTTCTGCAAATGGAGAAATTGTTCTTTGTTCCCTGGGAAGGTGAAATTCATTTCTAGGCAGGGTCCCCACGGGAGCAGCCTCCAGTCTGAATCAAGGTTGCCATTTTCTAGCACCCGTTTAGCTCTCCTTTCCCCCTGCTGCACCCACTGCAGGCTTCTCACTTTAATTCTGGGCTGTGAAATCTATCCATTTTTTTGTCACATGCCCAGTAATTACTGTGGGTGAAGGTTTATTACTGGGTGCACACTGTTTCATATTCCAAGATTTCTAGCAGTTTTTCAACATAGGATTGGAAAATCATTTTTTAACATAGACTTGTCTGTATAACCAGCAACTAAATCAGGCCCAATTAATCTGGGCCAGAATCTGATCTCCAATATTCCTCTACAAGCCTGGAGGAGGTTTTCGGATTACACGAAATTATATTCTGTGTTTAAACGAAACACAGAACTTGGCCCTTCATGCTCTACCAAACAGATGCAATTAAGCTACGTCTTCTCTACCTGCTTCCATATATTTACATTTAAAGATATCAGCAGAAAATACCATCAATGGCTGCATTCTGGCTGCTTCCTAAAAGCATGCAGCAATATAAAATATTTATTTTAGAGAGTGAGATGCTTAATTGTACTCAGACACCTCTGGAATCCACTCTCATTCATTTCTATACGAAAAGCAAACAGACAAAAGTCTGGCTGACAGCTTGCCAACATGCTAATTAACTTTCAGCTGCAGCATTCCCAGCCAGCCTTCGCTCACAACCTACACACCCTGCCAGGAAGCACAACAACAAAATTCAACTTCAAAATATAAAACTGGACAGAATATAGAGAGTGGCTTCACAGGAAATGAAAATGTTCTGTGTGCAAACATAGGTTATACCTTTTTATTATTTATTTAGGATAGACCTGCATGTAATTCACTCATGGCTCAATAACTCAAATTTTATTATTATTCCTTTTTAATTCAGGAAATTCAAAGATCTGAATTCAATTCATCCACACACATAAGTCTCCTCTTTATTGTTTTGCTGCTGCATATATTTACAAAAGTGTGCTTTTTGCAGTGGAATACAGTACAGGTGGGAACCTTCAGTTTCCATCTTTTTAGAGACAAAAACTCATGGCTGGGAAACTCTTACAGACCCCCTTCACCTTCTAGTGCTTGCTCAAGTGACATTGATGTTTGCTCTATCTTTTATGTTTTGCAGGCTGTTCAAACTTTCCTCTAGTGTAAGACAAAAAATGTGTACTTATGGGAAAGATAAGATTCCTAATGTAAATTACAAATTTAATTCATATTTGTCCTCCTTTGTCTTTAACCAAAATTAGCCCACTGCCACCCCCACATCTGTTCTGCTTCTGGTCTCTTCCCCCTCCCATCTGCTCCCACTCTCTCTTCCCTCCTCCCCCATCTGCTTGAACATCACTAACCCTCCAGGGATCCCTTTTCCTCTCTTTGACTCCCTGCCTATCTCCCAGCTGGGCTTGCCTCTGCTATCTGAAAACAAAATGATAAAAACAA
This sequence comes from Pardalotus punctatus, assembly GCA_013400915.1. Taxonomy (NCBI): domain Eukaryota; kingdom Metazoa; phylum Chordata; class Aves; order Passeriformes; family Pardalotidae; genus Pardalotus; species Pardalotus punctatus. The sequence continues at coordinate 1,552,206 of VZTX01008100.1, forward strand.
ATGTTTCTGATGGAGAAAGCAACACACTCACTATTGTCAGTGAACTTCTGCAAATTCCTCTCCTTGTGGTCCTCAGAGAAAATAGAAAACAGCTCCTTGACTTCTGAAGCACGATAATGTCACACCACGTCTGAGTGTTCTCAGAGGACTCTGGCCCTTTTAATGGACGCAGTTGAGTCATTGATTAGACAAGCACCCCAAATGTTTTGCCTCCAGTGGGAAGCTTTATTCATTTGCTTCATTACCACGTCCATCATGAATAGTGCCAAGCTACAAAAGCAGCTCTCAGGTGCTGGGTCAGACGCTGTTTTCGGTTCCCATCACTTCTGGGAGCTGCAATCCCGTCTGAACGGGCTTTGATGGCTGCAGGTCGGGGCGATGATGAAACTGCAGTTGACATCCAGTTGCAGAGGTCTTTGAAAACACCGTGTTTTCTGCACCACCCATTTTACGTGGGTCCTTTGATTGCCCTGCAGTTACTCTGCCTTGAAAGTGGCACATCAGAGCACTTCTTCTCTGAATATCACAGAACTAATTTTCAATTATTTCGCTGTTATTGTCTTTCCCTATACACAACATAATCACTGTGGCCCACACCTCAATTGTTCATCAGTAGCTATGGGAAATTTGGCAAAGCACTGTGGTATTTTTCAAGTATTCTTCCATGGTGCGCATTTCGGTGACAAAATTTCAGGAAGCATTTTTTGGTGTTACGTAGCTTAAAGCAATATTTTATTTTGACCAGACCTTCCATGGATGCACAAATTTACTGTAAGCCTTAGGAACCATTGTTGTGGAGTTACAGTACTGTATTGCAGAAATCAGCCTTGAACTGCTTTGCCTGGAGACTTGTCAGTTTTATTTAAAACTAAAAAAATAAATATATGTATTGTTAGGGGTGCCTGGCTCCACAGTAACTGCCCTTCCTTCCAACCCAAAGTTAGGTCAGTGGAAATATTTTTCAAAAACATGCAGAATTGAACAAATTGGCACTGAACATATATGAACCAAAAAGAAATAAAGAACTGAGAAAGTTTGTTGTAATAGTATCACCCATTTTAAAACAACTTTGTATTTTAAATATTAAAAACATTTTAAAATCTCATTACAATACCTTTCTGTGTCACTGTATTGATAGTCTAATTGCTTTGATGGTAGATGTTTTATGTCATAAATTTTGTGGCCATCAAATACATTTTTAGCTAGCAGGGCTTTAAAAATTGAATATGAAACAAGAAGAAATTGTGTTATTTGTATACATTTTCCTATGTTTCACTGTTGCTATTTATCCAAGGAGAGGTTATCATGTACCTTAGTAGAAAAGTAAATGAGAACAACTTTCCTGGGGAAAAGAGAGCTCTATTATGCCCATGATGACTTTAGTGAAAGCAATGGTGCATCTTCAGAGAACGTATGCTAAATATATAACTTCAGGAAAATATATTTTAGTAAAAAATAGAATTATTTTTATTTTTATAAAATTGAAATAATTTTCCCTGAATTATTAAAAAAAGAAGAACAAACACAAAAAAAAAACCCCAAAGCCAAAACTCCAAACAGAACTTTGTTTAGAAAACATTCCATGAGCAATTACTCTTCAGCTTCTTGTTTCTCTAGCAGGGACAAGGAATATACAGTCCCTGCAGGCTTAACAAGGTTTATGTATTTTTCTTGTATTAGAGAACAGGATTATAGAGAAGGCAGCATCCACAATGTTTTCAACTTTTACGACAAATGCAACTACAGGTTTTGTCATGTGGATTTGCAATCCCTTTTTGAATTGCTGAAGGGACTTCTTATGTAAAGTGATTGGGAAAGGGGGAAAAAAAACCCCAAACTGTATTGAACATTAAATATTAAAATCACTCCTATAATATTTTATATGTTAAGAATCTTGCAGCAATTTAAAGCATTTAATGAATGTTTGCATCTTATTTGAGAGGTAGTGTTTATTTTCCCCATTTTCCGTGTGCAGTATAATGATATGCTGATTGAGTCCCGCAGGAAGTGTTCCATAGCTCATTTCATCAGATTGGGCCTGAAAGGATATAAGTGATTGCCCAGAAAATCTGCAACAGAACAGGAAATGGGTCCCAGATTACACAATTATTACTCCTGTACTTTTAAATAAGACTAGTCTCCCAACAGAGGCCCCAAGCTGAAACTGCTACAGGATTTATTCTGAAGCTGAATAATACCACTAAGATAAAATATCATAAGGTGAATTTTCAAAATAGAATTCAATCAAACCTCCAAAGAGAAATTTAAAACCGAGTTTTAGGAATTTATCTGCTTTTTTGCTTGGATAATGAGTCTAGTAGTGTTAAGCCAAATAAAATATATGCAATTTTAAAAAAGGCATATAGAAGAATTAAAAGAAAAAAAGGAAAAAGAAAGGTTGCTATATAAAGTCCTAATGAGTAAAATGTTCTGTATGAATTTTTTTTTTTTTTTTTTTTTACTATTTAATTTTTGTTATGTGTTTTGCTTGGATAAACAAAACCACAGTATTTCCAAGGATAAAAAAAGCTAAAGGCAATAATCTAAATACAATCCAATGTGACTGTACAGTTTCCTTAGCCTGATTTCTACTGCAGGTTGTTGGTAGATTTTATTTCTATATCATTAGGAATACTTGGTTATGAATCTAAAGCCATGATGAGGACAACAGAAGCCTTATCTTTTGGGGTTCTTTATCAAATAGAGCTCCGTATTTCACACAGCTGCCAGCATCCATTTTGTTATCACTAGGAAAAGGTGACAATATAGTAATTTGAAAGTGTTCTCTACTTTCTTGTGTTTAAGGGTGCACTCTGGTGCTGTCTGATTTACTGGAATTTTCATTGCATATTTTTCTGGAAAAACCATTTCTATATAATTTAAGAAGTAGAATTGGGGGTGGGAAGGAGAGAGTTTTGCCATTAACCAAAAGCAAACTTGTTGCTTATCTCTAGAATTTCAGACAATGAACATTAAATGTTGATTTGTAGCTCAGTGTCTTGTCACAGGAGATCAGTCTGACATGTATAGAAAAGATCCATCAATTTTAATAAAGTCTTGCCTCTCCCTTGAGTTAAACAACCCATGAAATTCTCTGTAGGAGAAAGATGTAACGATGCTCAATAATAACCATTTTAGAACAATATTTAAATGTTATAATACTCAGTTTTGTACCTCTTCGTGCAAGAAAGACAGGTCTATGCAGCCGTAAATGAGTGAGGAGAAGTCACTTGTATAACTTGATACTTCTTTAGGCAATTTACCAACAGCAATATTAGCATTGAGGCAGAAGGCTGAGCAGAGGCTCAGAATGAAGTTGGGAGCACTGGCAAGACTTTTTGCTCCAATATGTTGAAGGTAGCTTGCAGGTATTCATGCAACGTGAAGCAATGCTGTTGACAACTTCCCAGATGTACCTAAATGTATGAAAACCTAAGATAAATTTAACCACATCAAAGAAAAGAGATGCCTGTCATCTATAAAGACGTTCCTGGATTTAGTCGTAAGACTTTTTTCTAAAACTCTGTTGTACTTAGAGATGCTATACAATCAAATCAGAAATTGGTCATTGCACAATGCACAACTATCTGTGCACTGCAACAAAACTGCTCAACAAAGCTTCTTAAGTGAAATTAATAAAATGAGGTGTTAACTTTAAAGAGCCGCAATACTTACTCCTTTCGTACAGCAGAGGATGACTGCACTCCCTGTTCCCCCTCACTGCACACTGGCACGAAGATATTTAAATACACTTGGACTAGGTCCCTTCCAACTGAAATATTCCATTCCATGTTTTTCTAAGTAAATAAAGAGAAAACATAAACACACTTTTTGAAGAAAGGAGATACCTGTGAGGTGTAAGATGTGGCAGGAGACTACCAAATTCACTGCACCAGTGAATCTCTCTGTTTTCTGTTTCTTCAGGGATTATGTCCTTGACTAGGGCATTGTCTGAAGAAGATACAATATATTTTTTTTCCAATGTACTTTACTTGGTAAGAAAAAATAATCAACATCCTGGGTTTTTTTAAATTTGGGTGCCTGTTTTCCTGATTTATTTGAGAATCAGAAAAATTATGAAATTAACTGTAGTTTAGCTCCATGACTTAGCTTTTAAATCAGACAGATCAGAAGTTCAGTAAGTGTATACAGATAAAAATAATATACATTTTTTCTGAATAAATAAAATTCAAGGAAACTGTTCATTTACACTCCAGAGCTTGAAACAAAGTTTGAGTAAATTATTCAGTGTGAATTATTTGTTCAGCTCTCTTCATTATACCTTGGGTTTGCTTGATTACAACTAAACAGACTTTGCCAGAATAAGATATTTTCAGGGACTGAATCAGGAGTTTGAAGGTGACCTTACCTTACACCATCAAAATTAGGAGACTTTGAATTATCAATTCTAAATCCTCCATCGCTTTGCAAAGTTCATATCCAACTTTTATTTAATCAGAAAAAAAAGTTTCAGTTAGTTTTTCTTTGTTAATATATCACATATGCAAATGCCAATAGTCAGCAATCATAAGAAACCATAAAATAACAGATCAATGAGCACAAGTAATAGTCGAGGAAAAGATTTTTTAAAAGACAAACTTCAGTTTTGGCTTTCAGTTAAAGTGAAAAATTTCCTAATGTTAGAAACAAAAATGCTTTTAATTCTTAATTTTATGAGTGTAAGGTAAATATTTTTCGTAACATTTTCAGATTCTAAATATAATCAGGTTTTCACATTTAGCTAAAAGTACATAATAGTTGACTGTGGGAAAAAAGGTATAGACTATGTTTTGAATGTTATTATGGAATTTGTCTTTACAACACCAGTATTTCTTGTTTTTTAAGGATAATTTATTCAGCTAGAAAAAAATCTTGTTTCTTCCAATTTAAGACATTTGTTGTGAATTTTAAAATAGAACTGGAAGTTAGGGGAGGGTATAAAAAGAGAGTCTGCAGTATCTAGCACCAATCTCATTTAAATTGTTGCCTTTTAAACCTGAGATAGTCCAGACTTGCTTGGTGGAGTTCTTGAGGCTGACAGGGTTTGAATTCAGCCAAATATTAGAAAGAAAAAAAAAATTATTAAAAATTAACTGTTTGGTCTTTGTCCTAAAATATTCTTTCTGTGTGTATATAATACAACAGGAGAAGACAATGTTAGACAGTGACTCTAAATAGGGATCAAAAAATACTGCTTTTTCAATGCTTTTCTTTGTGAAGACTTGCATTTACATCCATTCCTCAGAGCCAGCCTGGAGAAATGGAACTTCTATGATTTAGAAAGCCACTGAAATGCTGGCTGTTGCAGCTCTACAATATCTTATGAAAGAGAAAGAAAGCAAGCCATCAATTCTGAATTATACAGGTCCTTCTAAATATTTAATTGTTGAGGAAGACTTAGACAATCCATAAAAGAAGAACAAAAGGGAAAAAAATAAGCTTTTTTCCAAGGTTCCAAGTCTTCATGCCCATTAGTTTCTATATATTTAAATTAAAATAAGAAGATGCTGTCATTTGAGTTAGTACCTTGATTTCTGCTTATAGATGTTAATATTTATTATTTTTAAAAACGATAGTACTAGACACTTCCTTGGTTAGCAGTTGAATAAATATGCATATTAACTGTAGTCCCTATTGTTTAGAGCTTGCTTTTGGTCATTCTTGATCCTAGAACTGGTGATATCAATGTTTTTGGTCACTGCTGATCCTGGAACTGGGGATATCAGTGTTTTTGGTCACTGCTGATCCTGGAACTGGGGATATCAGTGTTTTTGGTCACTGCTGATCCTGGAACTGGGGATATCAATGTTTCTGGTCACTGCTGATCCTGGAACTGGGGATATCAGTGTATCAAACAGGACACGACATGGGTGGAGGAGGTGTCCCAGAGGAGAAGGAGGTCCTGAGCTAAGCCAGGTGCAGAATGAGACCCCCCTTTCCTGGATAAAAAAACCAGCACCTGAAAAAGATAAGCTGAAGGTTTAGTACAGTAAGTGTGTTTGCTGAGCTGCCTTGGCAGCATTAACTTAATTGTGGTTATTTCCTGAGGGCTGCTGAGGTTGGTCTGCCCCTTCTGGAGTCTGAGGCTGCTGAAGATTGACTGAGCCCTGCGTGCGGCTGGCTGTGCTCTCCTTGCTGCTCTGGGCAATGCTGGCTGCACACCATCCCTGCCACTAATCCAGGGATGTACTTTGTCTCCTCAGGAATCAAGGAAAGATGTATATGCATTTTGTGCCCCAGGTGTGTACTGTACAAGAATGTGTTCACCTTGTTTGCTGAGACTGCTTGAGTTACTTAAAAATACATATATTCATTTTCTGCCTCTAATTTTGGGTTGATGAGGGTTTCTTGTTGGCTTTTTTGGTGGCTTTATATTTTTGGTTTGGTTGTTTCAGTTTGTTTTTTTTTAGTTTTGGTTTTTTTGGGTGAGCAGGCAGGGAGTGGCTCTTCTCCCAATAAAAATTTTGTAGAAGTGTTAACAAAGCTGCTGTCAGCTACTGACTGAGTGTGTGTTTTACATTCTGTTTCCAACTTGGCATAAATCCTAAAATTAATAAAGTGACGTGGTGCTCTTCTTGGTAATTAAACCAAGATGATTATTCTACAATAATAATCCTCTTAAATAGTGAGGCATATAAACAATGGAAAGATAATTCTTTGCTTAGCAATGTAATATACTGGTAAATAAAAAAAACAGATTACTTTTGAATTGGTAAATAAGTAATCCTGTTTGTTTCAGTCAGAATAATGAATCTCTATTTGTGTAACAAATGTGCATTTGGTTTGTGACCCTGAAGATATAAGGTAGAATTTGGATAGTCCATGTGTGCAGAAATAACTGTTTTATCAGCTGGCTGATTCTGAGCCTAAAGCATACATCATAGCTAAGGATAACAATCTATTTCATCCTCCTGAATTTATACATTCTGATAAATACTAAACAAATAAAGGTTTACAATTCTCTGTCTTTTTTATTTTTTTTAAATTCCAAAACTTAGAGCTAAGTTTTCTGTGCTATAAATATTACACAGATCACAAACATTTTTGCAATGTATGTTTGATGCTTGTTCCTTTTATCTTGGAAGAGCAAAGCCGGTTCCTTAACACAGGCGAAATTGCTTCTAGTGCAGAGGCAATCAGCCCTAGGCAAGAATCCTTGCCAGATGTAAACAGGTATCTTCTGAGAGAAGAGAGGGTGGGCAAGGGGCTGGAGCAGCCACTTTGAGATGGGCATGGGGATTTTGCTGCCCACTGCTGACTGAGAGGGGACCGATGGGCTTGGCAGGTGTTTCAGTGGAGCTCAGTGAGAGCAGAAATGTGCTGCTTTGAGCCCAGTCCTTTCAGTGCAAGGAAATCAGCTCCAGGGGCAGCGAGGCCAACCCTGCCTGCGGAGCTGGGTCAGCACAGAGCCAAGCACGTCCTAGAAAACCATTTGACATGGGCACAACCCAGGATGCAAAGCACAGGAGTGGGATTCCTTAGCTGTGGTTGATTGGATCTTGGTGTTTTAAATGTTTATGATACTAATCTATTTTATTATTCATTATGTCCATAATACTTTGACAAAGTAACTAGCAATATAAGGAAATGTGGTAATGCATCCTATAAATAAGCATATGTCTCACATTGTTATAAATCAGAACACAATTCTTCCTCAAAATGTTTGTTTCTTATGTAAGCAGGATGACTCAAGATACAAAGAAAGATAAAACTGATGGGGAATGGCCACATGTGTGTCAGCCATGAGAGTGCTGTTGCAGTTTTCAACAATACTGAGAAATGTCTGTAAAGTTGATTCACAGTGCAACTGATGTAGCAGTGAGCTGTACTGTGAAATGAAACAGAATAAAATTAGCCTTAATCTAACATTGCCTGTTTAGGCTCCAACATTTTTCCCTTTGAAAATAAATAAGTACAAATCAATGCTAGATTCTCGCAGCCCTTTCCTGAAAAAAAGGACAGCAGGAGGGACCCAAACCAAATAGTCACCTGGAAATCCCAAGTTACATATTTATCACTTTTGTGTCAAAGCCTTTCTCCTTTGCCATACCACAGATTACTGTTTTTGGAGCAAATGATTGTGTTTGTCCTATCCATTCTTGGATGAAATCACAGTTAGGTTTTATTCATACCACTCTAGAATATGTTAGAGTTTTATGCTTATGTTATTCGAAAAAGCTCAGTCAGGTTTACACAAAGCAAGGGGAGTTCTGCTCTCGGAACACTCCACAGCTGGACTTCTCTGTGCTGAAAATCATTGTTATACTTCCTCGTTGTCACTTCCCACTCTTGGAATAAAGGTTTCTCTGACAATTTCTATGTGTTTTGAATGTGGAAACGGACATACTGTCTCTTGACAGGACTTATTTAATCCAATTTCTGATGCTATTATCACTGACAGCTTTTAGGGGAGCAGCTGTAGTTTTGATTTATGTCCTCAAAGAATTTGTTCTGTCAAGGAACATTGCCAAATATGTTGGGACACATAAATCCTTCTCAAAAGGGATCCTTTCCTCATGAAATATAAAATGATAGGATCAAGGGATTGCAAGTGTTTGACACATTTCTCATGTAAAACAATGTATAAACCTTTGGGTCCTTAAATACACTTTTGTCTATTCCAATTGGTCTTAAATCAAAACCCCTTGAAGACAAAGTTAAGAACGGTAAGTAAAGGCAACTTCTCAGGTGCACCTCTCAGGGAGCAATTACACTGACCAATTTGACCTCCATAGTTCAGCTCCATATCTGGGTCCTGGCAAAGCATATATTGGGGTTAAATATTTCTATTAAAGATTATGCTATGTGAATTACAGACTTAGCAACTACTACCTATATAATTAACTATGTAAATTTAACAATTTTATATTCAATATTCTAGTGCATCAATGGCAGTTCTTAAATAATGAACATAGAATTGTCTAAATAGGCAGTGTCACTTGCAACTCCAACTACTTTTCATACATTTCTTGAAACAGACCAATTGCAAATTTGTGAGGTAGTGTTACTTATGGACTAATGTAGGAAGACCTTGAAAATAAATTATTTTTCTTGTAAAAATTTTTCTAACAAGGTGTAACTATTATGGTGCTGTAAATCAAAACTGAGTTTGTGTGAAGCACTACTCGAGAGATTTTTATTGTATAGGGGTTGCCAGTGATGGTGCCCACAAAAATTATTATTTTAAGGTTTTTTAGGAATAACAATCTCCAAATATATTACTGCGTTTCAGTCTTCTTTTCCCTGGTCAAAAAATGCACAAACAATACTAAGTGGCTTTGTTCAATTGATCCAGAACCGAATGGGAACAATTTAAGAAATTATTTTCTTATCTTTCAAATAAAGGATAGTTTAGAGACCTATTGGTCACACATCTGACCTCACTTGCATTAGCTTACAGCTGAGATCGATTGAGTTACTCTGGATTTATGGCGGTACAACAGGGAGTATATTTAACAGTAAATTGGCAGGGTTGCCAAAGTTCTGGAAGCCAGAGCCCAGCTTTTAACTGCCTGTTCCTGCAGCCCTGAAGAAAACATCTTCACTCTCTCAAGACCTTTTATTTTCTGTTTGTTTTTCTTTCCTTTTTCTTCAAAAGGACACACTCAGTATCTCAAATGGGTGAGTATTAAAACTTTATTTAATCAAACTACAAGGCTACTGGAAGTAAACTGCGTTAATGTTTTCCATAAGTTTTTAACCCTCTGCATTTTTTTGGACACACTCAGGCTGTTATTTTTGCTGCATCTGCATGTGAAATCAAGACACCAGTCTGCAGAGCTGGAAGTGATGCAGTTTTGGATGTGCTTCTTCAATGAACCCAAGTCTTAACAAAGACTGCTAAGCAAGAGAAAATTTGACTCGAACCTTTCCTCCTAGAAAAGCTGTCTGCTCTCAGCTGGAGTCTTTGACGAGTAAAAAGCTGTGTGGATGGCTGGGCCCAGAGAGTTCTCTGTTGGTGAACGGAGCTCAATCCAGTTGGCAGCTGGTTGGTAGCGGCTCAGTTTTGGGGCCAGTCCTGTTTACCGTGTTTACTGATGGTCTGAACATGGGGAAATTTGCAGGTTGGATAGAGTATTGATCTGCTTGAAGCTGGGAAGGCTCTACAGGGAGATCTGGACAGACTCCATCCACGGGCTGAGCAAAACTGCAGGTGGTTCAACAAGATGAAGTGTCAGGTCCTGTTCTTGGGTAGCAGCACCCCCATGCAGTGCAACAGGCTTGGAGAGGAGAGACTTGAGAGCAGCTGGGTTTGATGATCTTAAAGGTCTCTTTGCACCTTGATGATTCTGTAATTCCTGAAGCAAAATGCTTTTTTATTATTATTTTTAATTTTTTTTTCCTCAATCTTGGTGTCAGTAATAGGGCTGAGATAGTGTGGCTTCTGTGCAACCAAGATTTCAGTTATCTCAGGAAATCTGAAATGCAGTTAATAGACATAGGATAACAAAAAAAATCAGTATTTAGGTAATAGTTTACCAAATACAATACCATCATAGGAGGCATAAGCCAAGACACCATTCCAAAATGTAATTATGACTGTTTTAGCTAAAAGTAGTCTTTCCCTCTTAAGAAATTATCCTGGGTCAATATGATAAAAATAACCAGTGTGCTCAAGACACATGTTCTGACTTGCTGGAACTTGTTTAATTCTGAAAGTTGGGATACAAGGTTGCTGGATTGCAGTTTCATGTCCTCTTTAATTTTGTATACTTCTTTGTAAGAATCTTTTATATTGTCAATAAATCTAGTTGCATTATCAGATCACATACTGGAATGGCAACAAAATACATGTTCTCAAAATAAGACAGTTTTTTTCTCCTGGAAGAAATTATTTTTCTCTGGATGAATGCTTCAGCAGGCTCCCCAGCGGTGTCTCCTCAGGCTGCTATCGCCTGCTAGCACTACTGAACCTGTCAAGAGCTGTTGGGAAGTATCATAGATTTCTTTGTCTTCACCTTGTTCAGATCCCAAACAAGAGAAGACTCCCCTTCTAGGCTGAGACAATTGTTTGAGATCAAACATGTCTCCATTTCAATACTAGAAAAACTAAATTCTTGTGAATTGCCTTGAAAACTTGGCAGCTAATAAAGAGATGCACACTAACAGGTATGGCATGATTGTACCACATATTCCTGTTCTCAGGGAGGTGGAAAGTCTCATCACTGACATCACTGCAAAACTCCCAGAAAATTCTTTTATCTAGCAGCCATGTTAAATGTTTTATATTGTGGTAGGTTGTGAAGTATTCAAGTTAACTTTTAGCTGCTTTATGTCACATTGAGACTTCGATGTGAGGAGAAATAAGCAGTCTGGCTTATCTTTACTCCTAGCTATCTTTACTCACCAAAATTTTTTATGTGGGATAATTAGGTACTTTTCTGGTATTTTTTATGTTGGGCACCTGATATGCCTTTCAAAATGATATAAAACCACCATATAATAGATGGGATTTTACCCTGTATGCACTTGAGTATCTTTTCTTCTGGCTCCCTCTATATTCATCTGCAGCTGGAGGGCACTGGGATGTTCCTGTTGTGCACCTTCTGGTGCAGTTCCTTCTTGAATAAATCAAGGCCATGTGCTCTGAAATGCCATGTGAAGAGGAAATTACATCACAGTTAGCCATAAAACCTGGAAAGAGTGCTTCAGAAATTTACTGCTGATCCAGCTCAACATGACAATGAAGATGAACCTTTTTTGTTCACAGAATGAATATTAGGCTGGATACTATGTTTCCTCTATTTTCTGAGAATATGCATTACTTATATCTGGTATTCAGAATATGACCCTCACAGTTAAAGGTTCAGCAATATTACAATTTTTGACCCATTTCCACTTTTAGTGTTGTTTCATTCTATTAAAGATTCAGTGAATCATATACTCATTTTGTTAAGCAATAATTCCATTTATCACAAGAATTTGTGTGAAGGGAACATGATCACTTCCAGGTTTGTGGAAACCAAGTCTAAAACAGAACAACGAACACAGTCCCTGAGATTCAATCCTGGAGAAAATTAGCAACTTATGGCAATATCCAAGCAGGCCTAGAGTAGTTTGCAGTACTGCCTTAACCAAGTGGAATTGCTTAAAGTAGTTACTATGCTACAGAGAAAAGACAGAATACCTACTTACATACTCTAGCATAATGCTATAGATATGTTACCAAAATGTCTCAGAAGAGCAGCTGGGGGATGCTTGTGGGGAGCATATGTATGAGCTTGAAGAAGCATATGTATGAAGTGAATTTTATTACAGAACAGATGTCAGATATGTTGAACTGTGATACAATGTAGATCATTTTATTGGCTTCCTTGTAAAAGACAGTTTTAAAAGAATACTGACTAATCTCTTCTTCTTTCTTGTACGTTACCAAGGGAGAGAGATAAGTCAGTGACCAACTTCTTGAAGGGATGAAGAACTCCTTCAAGGTGAAGGAGGCCAAGAGAAAAAGGTCACTTTCCTTAAGGCAAGGTAACAAGAGGTTGGGGGGGGGCATCCAATGGTGGGTTTGGGGGATTTTTTTTAAAAATACTTGGCAAAGGGGCCCTTGACATTTCTTTCTTTCCTTTCTGAGGCCCTGGCTCCCAGAGGGAAAAAAAAGAAGATGAAAAAGCTCATAGGAAACATAAGTGATCTTTATTGACCTGTGACTTTTGTGTAACCATGGCCTCTGGCATGTGACTCAATGTGCATTTCTTGTCAAAACAGGTAAGGGAATTGTGCACTGCCCTGAAGGAATGTATAGTGTGTGTGTGTGTGTGTGTGTGTGTAGAGTGCTGAAAGGCAAGAGATTGATTTGAGGGTTGAGGTGAGAAGAGGAAGATACAAGAAAGTGTGAGAGGAAAAAAGCACTGTGAAATGCACTACTTTTTGTTTCCTCTGTGCTGGTGGAGTATTGCCAGAGTTACAGACTTTTTTTTCATAACAACTCAGTGTTTTTCCTCCTTCTACCCATTAAAATTCCATATTTATTTTGATTCGGGAACCCTATTGGTTTATGCTTTCCTTTTTCTAAATTTGATGGGGTTTCTTAGATTTAATAAGTATTTCCATCCAATATTTCTGTAATCCTATGCAGTAGTTACTGTATGTATGCAGCCTATCAGGAAAGATCTGATGGGCAATGTAAGATAAGCTGTGCAGGAATAATTAGCCTTACCTGTGTTGTTTGAAACCATTCATACCATTGAGATGAATGTAGAAAATATTGTCTAGCAAGTTAGTACTGCTTAGGAGGACAAGGCAGAGGTTTTATTCTTTCAAAAGTTTAGGTCAGCAATTAAAACAAGGAGTTGGGATCCCAATCAATCATTCTTGTGGAAAGGTGGAGCTTGGAATGAGACAGGGAAGTCTTTCTCAAAGCATTCTAAGCATCTAAGCTAGAAGTGGCCGTGTTTCAGGCATGCCTCCAGTGGCCCTGTGTTGCTATGCCAGAAGGGATTTTCAGGGAAAGTGCTGAAAATGTGCTGGGCCATCTCTGGGTTCTGCCATCAAACCCACAGTTAAAAAAGGGAGACAGAAAAAGGTGGTATTTAAGACAAGAGATACAAGAAGTATGCCTTATAGATTGTGATATGCTGTTCCTAAAACCCTCTGTTTTGCAGGGAAAACAAAGTAGGTGAGGTGAAACAGACCTGTACAGAAAACCTACAGCTAAATCTGGAAAATCTGCAAGATATGCAGGCACCTTCCTCCAGTTTTTGGGTCAATAGACATGTCAAGCAATGCATCTTTCTGCTTCACTGGAGGCCCAATTCTCCTCTTAAGAATGAGTTTTTGGACAGCAAAAGCAAAATACAGTGAGACATTGGGCACTTGGTAGAAAAGCAAATGTGGGCTCTCTGCTCCCTCAATTGCCAGAAAACTTCTTTGGAAATGGAAAGAATGGACTGGTTTTTATAAGGTTTGTGTCTCTGCAAAATGATGACCTGTCAGCAAATTATTCATACGCAGCTTCCATAGACTTGGAATAGCCCAAAATGATTCTTGAGTATCTTGTCTGTGAGAGTCAAAAACTTGAGTAAGGCAGTTCTGGTCAGGATTTCTGGGTAAAATGACAGAATAGATTGAGGCCAATTTTGAGGATATGACCTCAAAACACCTGAAACGAGGAATGATTTATTGGACAAGACTAGAGTGATCTGAGTTTAGAGGAAGCTTTCACAAGAATATAATAGCAGTCAATTGCCATAAAGTCTGCTGGAATTATGTGAAAAGTAGATTGGTTTCTTTCAGTACAGTAAGCCTGAAAGGACTGAGAAAGAAAGCTTCATACAGAAATTATATTCTCTTTTATGTTGAGTTCTTAGTGTGGTTTGAGGTTTTTCTTTGGTGGGCTCAAAAATATATGGAAATTTGTGGAAGAGCTTGTGAAACTGGACTAAGGTCACATGTGGGGATGAAGCTAAGGCTTCCTAAAATGGCTGGATTAGGATTTTGTGCTCTCCTGTGAACTAAATGATGGCCAGAATGGAACTAAATAAAAAGCATCAGCTAGATTAAGTCCCACAATATACATCTTTTAGTGGTTTGGGGTTTTTGTTTGTGGTTTTATTTCCAGCACTCACTGCATTATACTTCACAGGCCAACAGTCTTTCCAAATCATGTAAATGATACCATGCACATTTTCTTGTATTTTAAATACTCAAGTTATTGTGTACCTTTTGGTTTAGAGAAAGAATGAGAAAAGAGAACATTCAAAGGAGGATTTAGGAAATAGCTTGAAGAAAATGAAGCATGTGAATAATATTAACACAAAAGTGTTTTGTGGACCTTCTGACCTTTTTGAATGAGTCTTCTGTGTACTACTTTCTGAAATTAGTTGACATATTTACAGACCTTGTCAAAGAGAAAAAACAAAGGATAAAAGTGGTGGGAAGGAGAAAGACAGCTCACTGGTCCCTACTGTAAGAAATACCACCTGATCCCTGGGAGATTACTGTTCTGGTCTCACTTCATAGGGATGTTTCACAAAAAAAAAAGACAATTTCTCCTTGTGCTTCAAGCTGACTCCTGATCCCCCACATCAGATTTACCTCACTGTTTCATCCTGGGAGCAGTGAGATCAGACCTGAGAGTTCATGTCAGTGGCAGCAGTCCCTCTGCCAGATGCGCCTAAGGGGCAAACAGCAAAGTGTTTGCAAGCTTTCAGGGGTTTGTTTTCCGTATCTGAAAAACACCCACTCCTCAACAGCTGACAGTAGCAGCCCTACTAAAGTGTCCCACAGAACAATCAATCTAAATTGTAAAATATCATATAAAATAGCTTTACTCCCACCGGTATTACCCTCTGCCCCAGGATTCAAACCTAATTTGAGGAACACTTTGAGGAGTGAAAATTCAAAGGATTTTTCCAGTGCAAATATATTGAAGATGTACCTATAAATCAGAAATAGTTGTGTTTGCCCTGGCTGTGTGCCTCACAAGCATCCCCGCACCTCACAGAGTCAGGAACCCTGGCTTTGGTGTCTGCATGCTTCATGGGCATGTCCTGAACTATGTGCCTGAAGATAAGATACACAGAGGGCAAAGAGCTGAACAGCAAACCAGGAAAAATAAGTGATAAGAAGTTCTGAAAATAAACATGATGCCCCACCATGAGTCTGCAATCCTCTTTACTCCACTTGGGATTTGAAGCTGATGGCCATTTCCTGCAGTTTGGTGTCTAAGCCACGCTATTCATTTCACACAAAAACATAATGAATATTAAGAGGTAATGCTTCATTTTTCAAAATAAGAAGGGGGTCTTTCCTACCCCACAAGGCAGATTTTATTCCTTTATTTGAAACTAGGAGATTGTGGTAGACTTCCCATTTCTCAGGAAAGTCTCCCAGGTATTGGCTTACTGGGAATTCTGTCTCTCAGAATTTCTCTCCTATTAAAACTGTTTCACTTTGTGTAAACAATTAAATTTTAATTAAGCTGGGTGAAAAAAAAAAGGGAAGAGAGATTGACTCTATAGCCTGGTGGTTAGAGCAATCATGTGGGAAAGTCAAATTCAAGTCTTCCTTCATTTAATTATTTATACCAAATGGAATAATGTCAGCTGGAGGCAGTGAAAGATGTACCTTGGGCTGTGCTATTGCCTAATGGTTGCAGCAGGCTCTCAGGAGGGTGACAAACTGGACTTAAATCCCTTTGTCAGACTGAAACGGGCAGGGTAATGCACTTGGATCCACAGAAGCCACCTACTCTAACTTCTAACTATTAAGCTGTTGGCAGGGGTGCAGTGGGAGCTCTTCTATTTTATTTTTTGTTAGTAGTGCCTGATGTTTTCAGTTTGTTATTGGTTTACTTTGGCAGACTTTCTTATAGGTAAGCTAACCAGAGGAATGCTTTGATTTTGTTGTACGTGTGATGTTTGCTTTTAATGGTCTAGGAGGGCTCCTCACCATCAGGAGTTTACGGATTATGCAGTAGTTTGACAAATATATTTTAATTCAGGAACCATCTAAGTGCTGAGAAAAGAGTAAACATGTTTGAGGTTAGCTAATGACAGTCTGGCCAGCAGGAAGTTTGCAGAGCAATGCTTTCCACCCATTGTTGATTTTATATGTTATAGCGGAAGTGTGAACTCTAACAAATGTGACTTAGAAATTTTTTCACTTGGGGAAGTTAAATGTTTCCAGATGAGGAAGAAACAAAAAAGGTATATAAAGATCTATTTTGGGCTTGGTCACTAAATTTACAGTAATACATTAAACCCTTTGTGAATATAGAATCTAAAAAGGTTTTGACTTCCTTCTTGTGCTGAAAAGCATCGTAGGTGGCTTCGTCACAAGCCTGGAACATGCAGCACCAGGATGATTTGAAAAAGAACCAACTGAAATTAATGCTGGCTGAGGTCTTTTTGGTAGAATTTGGGTATTAAAATTTTCTTTCACTGAATCGTTTCTAACATTGGGTTTTATGTTGAGAAAAGTTACTGCGTCGTACTGAGAAAACTATAGATGGTCCTTGGGAAATAGTCTTCATTTTAATTTGGCTAAGAGAAAAATGCTTTCTGACCTTAAGCTGTGCTGACTTTTGACTTCCAAAGTACTTTCTCCTCCCCCCAAAATACCCTAGTTCACTGATTTTTAGCAATCACTATTTCTTTTCATTTTTCAGCCTGCAAGACTGTATCATTGGGTCACCTGGCATTGTTATAGTAATGCATAACCCCAAGTATTTGGGACTGTTACTCATATGACAATACCTTTATTTATCTATTTAGCTATTTGTTTGTGTTTTATGAAAACTGACATGAGAATTTTTCTGCATCAAGTATTCTGAGAAAAATAACTGTAAGCTATACTGGCATTCATATCCTTCAGAAAATGGGTGTCCTTGAGATGGCCAGCTATTCCTCTGAATTCTGAAAACCTCTTCAAGCTGATTCATTCACTATCCATAATTCCACTCACAATATTTCATGCATATGTAATCCCCATAACCTTTAAGGTAATCAATGGACAGTTAGGCTGAAAAAAAAGAAAGGAGGAAGGCTGTTAGCCCTACTCCACGTGTTCAAAATTGATGGTGTTTCTTGGGTCAGCACTGTAAGCAATTTTCAGCTTTAACTGTGGTGTCTCATTCTGAAGATTAAAGTCATAAGGAGAACTATTACCATAGCTTATATTATTACAACATAACTAAATATCACAGTATAAATCCCCTTTGCTGGCATTTTAAGATCGTCATTTTCTATGGTGTCTCAGCTACCATAGTTTAACTTCTCACCTGTTGGTAACAAAACAAATGTATCCTAGTTGTATACATGGTAGAAATTCTTGGAAATAAACCACAGCAGAGCAGGCCAATCATCTTAGTTTACGAGATTTAGATTTCTAATGGGTTAATTTCCTGCTTAAAACAAAACAAAACAAAACAAAATCCCAAACAAACAAAAAAAACAACCAAAGACAATACCCCCCCAAAAAACTCAAACCAAAAAACCCTCAGAAAAACAAAACAAAACAAAAAACCCAACCAAACCAACAAAAACCCCACAAACAAACAAACAAACAAAAAATACCAAAAAAACCCAAAAAATAATCCCACAGCATAAAAAACCACCACCAAAATAAGGAAAAAGCCAAATCCAAAGCAATTGTGTAAAATTGTGTAATAAAGAACTAAATGAAGATGTTTTGCTGTAAGATTGGAGAGAAAAGACTACTGACTCTTCCTTTGCTAAGGATTTTGTATGGTGCAGACAGACCTGGACTAGGGAATGGTTTAAAGGGGATCACAATGATAGACATGATATCCTTGGGAGACCATATTCCAACCACAACAGGTTCAGGAAAAGTTGTTGGGAGTGCCTATCATACAACAGGAATTTCCAAGAGTAGAAGCAAATGGACGTGTTATTGGTGCTTCCTTGAAAATTGAACCACTGCTTCCTGGAAACCAGTGCTTGAAGTGGCCTCTAGTAGCTTCTACCTCATTAGAAAGAGCCTAACCTAATCGTCAAATTGGAGTAGATCAAAAATACTTAGACATTTTATTATTCTTCTGGATTTACTAACGTTGTAAACTATATTGTATGCTTGAAGTGAAAACTCACTGGATACAAGTTCTTTTCAAAAGTGAAAGTTAAACAAAAAGAGAAGTGAATTGATGTTTTTAGATGAGCATTAGGCTACCCTAGAGAGAGATAATTTCTTTTCTTTAGAAGGGTACTAGAAATACTGTATTAACCTAAGCTTTTAAAAGTAAAGGCTAAACGAGGGAACTGAAGGGACATCCTTCTTTGACCAAAGCAGAAATGTATATTGCATGTCAAACACCTGCATATCAAAAGTCCTTAGAACATTGTCTTCACGGGGAAGAAATGAACTGCTGACATTAGGACTAGTAGTGCACAAGCTCACAAATCTCACCTGAACTAAACATAGTATTCCACCTTGAACTTCTGCAACATTTTCCTATCCAGGATTACAGAATGTTTTATAAACTTTAATGGTTGAAAAAAAAGGCAGAAAGGTGTAAACTGAAATCAGTTGTGTTCAGTTTATCTGTCTCCCCAAGTTCCACTGAAAAATAAGTGGCAGAGAAACCAACAAAGAAACTCTTGAATGGCAATTTCCTGTCAACACACAGGAAGGGTAATTGTCAGATACTGTCCATGCTGCACATCCTCATTGATAGTCTGAAAGGTAAATAGATTTAAGAGCATTATGGTCAGGTTTAATAATGGTCTGGCATTGCGTGAGCCAAAGAAGGGGGTGTCAGACGCATCTAAAGCATCCTCACATTTCCAGATGTCTGCATTCCTAGACGTACCTGCAAGTCCAGCTGAGCTTCATAGAAGGATTCACTGTTTCATGTCTGATGGTCGTTTCTATTGAGGAAAACATGAGCCTTCTCCAAAGATCACAGCTGCAGTTTTGCAAGATTACACTTTGTACAACTGGAAGTGATTTGGTATTCTGCAATCTCTCCAGATCCACATAACTGTAATGTGCAATAACGGCAGTAAAATGAGCTTTTTGCAAGCAACCCTGTTAATGTGTTGGTAGTAATTAATATATTTTGAACTAAAGGAGAGCAACAAAAATATGTGATGTATCTACAGTGAATTGTAATAGGAGATGTATTGAGGCTGGTGAAACATTTATCTAGAGAAAAGTGAAAAATCAATTAAGTTGTTTTAGAAGTAAAGATTTTTTTTCAAGGTTATTAAGATATATGTAAGCAATCTAACTATTGTTAATAATACATTCTAACATTATATAGTGCTGTGCTTACAGTTCTAGCTAGTGAAATATAGTCTGTCGTGCAAAATCTACGCTGAGCTAAGGTACTCAGTTCCAAAAAAGAAAATGTTTTTGGTTTTTTCTTCATTTTGAGCAGCTACTGCTGCTTGAAAAACCTTTCAATCCTTTCAGCTTGGTTTTATGCTAAGGCAGACAATAAAGTCCCGACTTCTCTATATGCATACCTTTCTACAGGATAAAAACTTCAGCTCTCTTGGTCCACCTCCATTATGTCTGCAATTGATGAAAGAGCCACAGAAGCAGAAAATGCTACACACAGCTTATCCACGGGTGTCTTTTCAGAGCAGATAACAAAAATTTTGCATGGAAAAAAAGGTCTTTCAAGGCAAGGACACATGACGCTGGATACATTTTCAGAGAAAAAATATTGCCTAGTGTTTGCCTCCAGATCATTTAATTTGATAAAATTGAGACAGCTGGAAAATTTGTTTTGAGATTGTGAAATAAAATGCTAATCTAGGCATGAGGTCTGAGTGATGTTAACTGAATTCTCTCTGCTCAGTTCAGTGAGGACTAACTTGATGGGGAACCCCAAATTTGTCTCCTTCCTCACTCCCTTTTTGCACCTTTGAAGAGGCAGACTCCTGGCTTGCCTTCTAAAACTGCAGTTAGAGTCTTCAGTACTTTTTCTAGTGAATAATTTCTGCATTAGTTGTTTTCTTTTTATGAGTCCATTGGGAAGCAGTATGCTTAAGGAAACATATAGCTAAGGCTGCCAATTTGTTGATTTCTAGTTCCCCAGCTGCTTTGCAAAATCATCAAATGATGAGGCAGAGAGATTTGTATCCAGGAGGCCCACGACTTACTTGCCTCTCTCACATATTATATTTCAGTTCTCACCAAGTCATCAGAACTGTTCTTTTCTTGACTGAACAAAAGAGTCTCTTAACACAGAAGTAATCTCATAATCTCTGCTAGTTTGTCCTAAATGTAGCAAAAATTTTATTTATAACTATTCTGTCTTTTTGCAGAAACCTTATTGGATTTAGTTGCTTCCCCTGAAATAACACCAAGACTTCCACTTTGTACAGTTTTCAAGTGCATAATAATGTAAAGTTGCATCTAAGTATTGAAAACTGTAAAAACTGCTTGAGTGAAAAACCCTCACATTTCTTTTTGAAATAAATTTGTATCTAAAAAAAAAAAAATTAACAGGGGCGCTAAATGTTCTATTAGTGTAATGTTTTTCATTATCACAACATTGACTTTGGCCTAAAGGGAGCAGTTACATCAAATTTATGGGTGCTAAATCTGAGGTCAAATTTCTCTCACAAGACTTACACAGTGACCAATAGTTACATTCAGTGTTGAGGTACAATGAATGAAAAGTGATTCAGAAATAAAGCTTTTAGTGCTATTAACTTCATTTTTATTTCAGTTAAAAATCAGAAACTTTCAGACAACATGAGCAAAAACATTATCACAACACTTAGGAAAAATGTTCACTACTGTTGCTATGCTATATAATTTTTTTAAAAAGAAACGCAGCATAAAAGAGTTGATCACCATCATTAAGTGCAGTTTTAACTGTCTGATGCAATGGAAGTATTGAAAGAAAAAAACATTAAAATTATTTCATGCTTTGTTTAAAATTACATCACAGTGTGAATTTATTATTTCCATCTATTTCTGGATTCCATCACAAATTTTCACACTAGAAATATGGTGTTCACAAAGGATAGATTATATTTATTCCCTTTTGTCTGAAAATCTTGTGATAAATGTTACCTGTAAACGTTACCTGCACAGCTTCTCAGAAGACAGGTTTTTCACTTTGCAACTCACCACTGTATCTGGCATGAGTGTGATCAAAATTCAAACCAAACAGGTTTAGAAACCATTGTGGAAATGGCCATCACACAACTGTTTTGAAGTCCACTAGGTTCAAATTTAATATTTACCAGTAATAAAATTTTGAAACTAAAAGAAAAATGGGTATGGAATGATTTAAATCTCCTAGTGTTATTGATTTCTCTTTTAAAGCACTGGAGTTTCACTTGCAAGACAAACAACGTGACTATACAGATTCATTTTGGGAAATATCTAAGTAACCACAAGTAATACAATTTAAAAAAATCAACTACACAAAAATTCATACAATCATGCACTAATTTTCAAATACAGAAGGATAGTAGTACTCTTTCCATTGGTGTAAGGATGAGAAAAAACACATAGGAAGACTGAGAGCTTAGTTAAAATCTATTGGCAATATTTGTAACAAATAAAATAGAAAATACTTCTAATGGGCATCAGACCAGTCAAGGAAATAGTTTTTCTATCATATAGAGCTTTCCAGAAAACAAAATAACTCGAGTATCTGGCATACACAACTTTTTCATAGACAGAAATTTACACATTAGAAGAAAAAGTTTGCCAACTGTTTCTGTGAACAACTCAAACCCAGTATTATCAATCATTTCTAACTTGCAGGAAAACTTCAAACCTTGAGATTTTTGCCCTGCCAAAGAAATTTTTCACAAAGATGTATTCAGTGATTTAGAGAACTCTCATTTCCATTAGCTGTTCTGCTGTTAGGTTCCCAGACTTGTCAGTCTGCCACCTTTCACAAATTACATTTGTGAATTAAAAACAAAAGCAATTCCTGCTCATTTCTTTTGCTGTCTGGAATACTATTATTAATTCCAGATATTATGCTGATTATTTGCATTACAGTAGTCAAAACAATGATGAGGTATTTCCCTTCAAAGATTGCATCTCATTCAAAACACATTTAACTCTTATGTTTTGAAGCATTTGCACAGACTTTTAACTATTGGAATTTCATGTCTGGCAATATTTTAAACAGTTGCATTCCAATGAAGCTGCATAACCTGGAAATTCCAGTACAACTGAATAATCTGTTATCTGCTGAAAACAGCTTAATTTTAATATGCTGCAGTTGACTTAAAGGTTAAGCGACCTCTTAAAAGAATGTGAACTTGTGAATTAGGGAGGTCTTACACTCTCAGGTGGCATTTTATTCACCACAAGAAGTAACTGCTAATGAGCTCCCTAGCTAGCAAAACCTAGATGTAAAATATGTAAAACTTGAAACGTCTAGTACTTCTGAAAGAAATGCTCCATGAGCTTGGCTTATTAGATAAACTGTAATAGATCAAAGAACGAAAAGGCAAAACCAGGTGTCAAAAGCTGAGAATGACCAGCCAATCTATTTTCTAGTGTTATTTCAAGGTCTACTCTTATTAAAGTATTTGGTTAATAGAATTTGCAAATTAAAGATTACTTCGTCTAAAATGTGTGATGGATTAACATACATAAAAACCTCAGTATGATGCCTCAATGTGCCAAAGAACAGGCTCATTATGTAGGAACCAATTTAATTATTTTTTGTGGTCCAAATCAAGCTTAAGTGAAGAGCCCTGACTTGGAGTATTTAGGCTAAAAAAAAAAAATTAAAAAAGAAAAAAAAGTCTTTCCTTTGAGAGTTCATCCCTGAGATAAGGGGAAAGGGGATTCTAATAAAAACCACAGAACGTGCTCCAGCACACTGCACTACAGAGCTAAATCACTGACAAGTGCGAGAGGAAACCTCAAAGGACAAGCTGCTTGTAGGAACAGCGATGTTTTACCCCCTTGAGCACAGTAAGCACTGCTACTCTGAACACTGAGGTAATAATTATTTTGAGTCCCTAATTTTTCAAAGCACTAAAGGAATTATATAATCTCAAAACTGTTCTACAAAGTATTTGGGCATGTGCAGAGCTTCTTCTTGCTTCAGTGAGAATTAAGCACAGTTGTGTGGCCTTGAAGGAAAGTTGGTGCTTAAAAGACAGCTGGGTGCTTAAATGGTTTTGTGTGGCCTCACCTTGAGTCCTGGGGGCAGTTTTGGGCACCACAATATAGGAAAGATATACGGTTATTAGAAAATGTGCAAAGGAGGGCTACAAAGATGATGAAGGGTCTGGAGAGGAGCAGGAGGGCACTGGGTCTGCTCAGCCTGGAGGAGACTGAGGGGAGACCTCATTGCAGATACAACTTCACGAGGGGAAGAGGAGGGGCAGACACTGATCTTTTTCTCTCCGGGGACACTGACAGGACCTGAGGGAATGGCCTGAAGTCGTGCCAGGGGAGGTTTAGATTGTATATCAGGAAAAGATTCTTCCCCCAGAGTGTTTGGGCAGTGGAACAGCTCCCCAGGGCAATGGTCACAGCACCAGCCTGACAGAACTCAAGAAACTCTTGGACAATGCTCTCAGGCACACAGCGTGACTCTTGGGGATGTTCTTTACAGGGCCAAGAGTTGGACTCTGGTGATCTTTGTGGGTCCCTTCCAACTCAGGACATTCAATGACTCTAATTTAGAAAATAAAGCTACAGAAATGTAGCTGCGTGTGTAAATGTTGACATTTCTAGATAGTTTTTAATTTCTATACTAAAATAATTATAATAACAATTTTTTAGTTAATTGTAAATTATGATGTGAAAAGGAGTGTAACTGTACAAACTAGGACAGTACAGTTAGGTTCTTTTAAAATATGGTTAGGACCACCACCAAAAAGACACTTATATGCATTAAAATGAGATTTCAATCTGTCATAGACACCCAGAATGAAGAGGAAGGCACTGGGAGGTTGTGGCTAGCTCATGTTTACCTTATAAATGTTTGCGTCCTCCACATGTTTCTATTTGTTATATTTGAACTATTTATTCAAAGTTCCAAGATTCAAATTTTCTTCTTTTAGAGGTTTTTTTGTGTTTTCTTCATATACTCAGAAATGCACCGTTCATCCTGCGGCTCATGACTGGTGCTGAACCCTCCCTTGCCTTATCCTGCAGACTGGCACTGACTATGGAGAAGAATCTTGTGTAGTTCCTTTCTCACTGTGAAGGTTAAACTTTCCTCCACCCTTTCTTGGGGACTGTGCCTTAATTGGGCTGATTATATATTTCACATTACGGCTCTGGGAGCAGAACCCCTCCAGGGAGTGATGTAGCTTCTAAATTAGACCATCTCACCCTGACTGTGAAGTAGCAAATCTCAAAATCCCTTATGCAGAGTGGTTTAGGCAGATGCCAACTAAATACATCTGTCCACCTGCCTGTAGTCCAGTGGTTGTGACACTCTCCAGAGAGACAAAAACCCATGATTTTGAAAGACTTCAGGGAAAGGAAAGTATAGAAATAGTGTTTTGTATATGAAGAATACTAACTCTAGCTCTAGGCTAATGTGTTAGTAGAGGAGAGCTCCAAGTGCATGTTGTGGGGTTCCTGCTCCTCCTGGAATACCAAACACCACAAGCAGCTTAACCTCTAGCTGAGCAGTAGGATGTTTTTGCAGAACCCCCACCTGGGCTTGAGCAATTTTACAAGTTTAAGAAAACTTCCTGGAAACAATCTTTTGCTCCATCACACTGGCTGAAATAACATCTCCTGCTACATTTCAGTGAAGGGGGTAACAGTGGTGTTATGGGGATTAGAAAACTGCACTGTGGGATTTGAGTTCCCATGATCTTCCTCAGGCATCCTGTAGATCTGATTTCTGCATCTGACAGATTGCTGGAAGAAACAGAAAGCATTAATTTATGTTAACCTGGAGCTCTTGCAGCAGTCATAAATATTGTTTTAGATATAACAGATTATGCTGATCTACCATTGCTTTCTAGAATATCCTCCTTTTATCTGATGCAAATTACAAACGTGTTCTTTTCTCTAAGTACCAGAGAGATACATACATAGTTTGATGAAAATGCACCCCATGGTAGATGGTATGAATTGATATGGAGGACTCATTGGAAGGCACTAATTATACAGTCTCCTTTTATAGATATGTCAGTGAAGCAGTAGTACATCTTTATAAAATGGCAAGAGAGAGCCTGCCATGGAAATAACCGAACATAAAGTATAGCTTTATTTTTTCATGTGATCTACTGACAAATAAGTTTGATAGCTAAAATATAGTGAGAAGCATAGTTCTCTGGTCTTCTTATAAATCATACTTCTTTTAAAAAAACTGTGTTTTTATATGAATCTTCCAAGGTAGCAATATATTTTCATACATCAATTTGGTATATATCTGTACCTATTGAAAGGGATCAGAAATTTAAACAGTTTCCTATCAAAAAAATCAAAATTAATTTTGAGATTCCAAGTTGCACTGCTTCTCAGTTACTGTGTATCTTCCAGTTCATGTATTATCAGCTCCTGACTGTTTTAGAAATTATACATTTCCATTATATCTGTTACTACTCAATATTTGAAGAATCATAATTTATTAAAATTGATGAAAGAATGCATCTGGGCTGCAGGTTCAACAATGTGGTGATTTCCAAGTGAGATAATTTGGAAATATAGGATATAAGATAGTTGTTGATTACTGCCAATTAAACGTAACAGTTGATGGGGAATTTTATTTTCCTTAGTTTACCAGCAATAAGGCTTCCCAGAGAGGTAACTGGAGATTGTGAATAGTTGGAAGCAGCTTTACATTTCCTTGTTATTGATGGTCCTTGACTGTCAGTACTGACAAGCTGGCTTTATCTTTTTCTTTGCACAATATAGAAGTGAACAAATTTCTGCCACACTTTGTCTCCAGTATCAGTATTGTCTGTTTCTGTTCTTAGTTCTATTTCTTCCTTTTTTTTAATCCTTCCTCTTATTAGGAAATGACCTAATTACTAGTTTATCCTATTGCAAGATGCCATATAACTCAGGGGCTTGCATTACATTATCTATGAACATTCTCCATTTCCCCATACATCTACTGATGAGCAATTTGGCTTTCAAGGTGCTCAGTAAACTGATATTATTTGCATATACATTAGTCTCTAAGCTCCTCATCTAGGGAGCAACATTACTTGCATCGCATGCCCACCACTTTAGACAGCACTTTGATTTTTAGTCTTTAATTACACAGCATATATTTCAAAATGTTTCTACCATTAAAGAAAAATGTTAACAGATAATTGGGACTAAAAAAAAAAAAAACAACACACACAGAGAAAGACAATGTAAGGTTAGCATATTTGTTGGTAAATCTCTGTTCTCAGTCAGCAACAGCTGCAGTTTAATTAAACTCAACTGTTTGCAGGTGTTTGCAAGGGAAAATTGTATAGATATGCATGTACATATACGATTCAGTGGAAGAGATTCAGCTTTGTAAAAAGTCATAGGTTTCTAACAAGGAGGCGTCTTTCTCTGTAGTCTTGTGATTAACATTCAGGTTTCTTTCTGATATATAAGGATGAGATATTATCAGAGAAAAATCCACAAGAAAGCACCAGAAAGCAATAAGGAAGGAACACCAGCTGTGCTCATAAATTTAAACAGTTAGTATACCTGAAAAGCATTCTCTGTCCTAAGACTGGTATTATAGTTAGGAGAGTTTAGTGCATCAGACAATACAAAAGGATTTAATATGTGTTAAAGAAGGAAAAGTAAATACAAAAAAAAAGACTTTTTAAAGATCAGAACAGCTTTAGATGTTGTGTGGATCAATAGTAGTCTCATCACAGGTAAAAGTTCACTAGACAGCCCATT
The DNA here is from genome assembly GCA_013400915.1 of Pardalotus punctatus. Taxonomy (NCBI): domain Eukaryota; kingdom Metazoa; phylum Chordata; class Aves; order Passeriformes; family Pardalotidae; genus Pardalotus; species Pardalotus punctatus. The sequence goes on from VZTX01008100.1 coordinate 1,579,470, forward strand.
GAGCTGCAAGTTCAAAATGTCAATAAGGTGTGCAAAATTTAAAACCAGGACATGTTGTAAGATAGCTCTACTTAACTTTTTGTTCTTGTGTTATAAATATTTCTGTTCAGCAGAGGTATTTGTGAAAGTTGACAAGAAACTAACACCACTAAATCATTTAAAGTTCATTTATTGCTCACTTTCTAATGATCTAGTCCAACGAGGAATTCTATAAATATACATGTACCTACGGAGATTTATAACTAGGTCAGAATGCTGCTTCCACATCTATTACTAATTAATAAGGTGCAAATACCAAAAATACCTCAATGACAAAATCTATAATTTCAAAACTCCTGTTTTACTGTAGCTGTACCAGCAGCACTTGCAAGTGCTCTGTTAAAGTGAAAAATGACTAAATTTTAAAGGTTAGGGTTTCATAGTTTGGGCTGTTTCTGAAGTACCAAATTATGACCACAATATCCAAACAATACTGCCCATATGATTTGAATTTTGTTCCACACATAATGGACAGAAGAGGTTTTGTGCTTATTAGTAAGTTAATGTCAGCAGTTTTGAGTTTTTGATTGTCAATGAGAAGGCAATGTGGGATAATTAAGCAATAATGTAGTGTGCAGACCTTTTTTTAACAGGATAAAGTCATGATGAAGATGAGCAGAGTCAAGGGATTTAAAGTTAAAGCAGAAAGCATTTTTCACCTAATTTGCATTCAAAAGAAGCTTGCTATAATGCCAAATTAAATGATGTGAAAAAACAAATGAAAAGGCAACTTTTAAATAAAATCAGTTCATATAAGGTTTAACTAAAGTGGCTATTGATTTTTACACATTCCTTATCTTTTATTTTATCAGCTTCTCAACTGCAGTATTCTATCCAATTCAGTAGGGAATAACAAGAGAAAGAGCAGGGAATACACTCAGGGCAGAGCTGTGACTGTGTAAAGGATAACTTCTACCTTTTAATTCCAAATTAGCATTGAAAACAGTTAACTTGAGTCTCTTTTCTTTCTGCTTGGTAAAATTAAATCTTTCAATGCCTCTAACAACCCAGAACATACTGGGAAACTGATGTTTCAGTTCAGGGTAAGTAAAATGAATTGCTTAATAGAAAGTGGCACTTTCTAGTGTCTTGGTAATGTTAAGAATTCATCTCTTCAGTAGGTGCCAGCCTGGTCAGAAACAGGGGCATAATTGGGGAAAGCATTGGCTTCCACACAGGCTATTTTCTTAATGTCCAGTACCTCTGACTCCAGTGCAGAACAGGTCTGGAATTGCCATTTTCCAGACAATTTATATACATTTGCTGTAAAAAAAACTGGAACAAGCCCATCTTTCATTTGAAAAAGGGAAAATGAATGAGGAGAAAAAAATGTCAGTGTTCTTAAAATCACACGTGTCCAGCCCCTTAAAAGGGTGCTGTCAAGGAGGGAATTCAAGGTGCAGAGCCTGGTGTGACTGAGGAACCGCAGGGCCATGCTGAGCCATGGCAAGAGATACTGCACTTTAAAATTTTTGTGGTGACTTTGAGTTCAGTCCATATCCAGACATACAGTTTTTCAGCTAAAATTAAAAACAATTCATTTATTTGTAAAGGTCCAAAGATATGCAGCTGTGCCTATAAGAAGAAAAAAATAGTATTTTTTTTAAGATGGTAAAATTTTAAGAAGAGAAATGAGGAGATATCCTCATTGCACTGAACTAAGGAAAATGTGACTTTAGTTTTCCAAATTGTTTTGACTATAGAAACACAGGTCAATGTTTCAAGTTGTCAGAACAATATCATCCACAGCAGTGTGTATCTGATGGCTGAAGACAAGCTTTTTCAAGGCAAATGAAGGGAGTTTGTCTCATCCTATGTTTTCAGTGCTGTCCCTCCTTATATTCAAAGGCGGTGAGCTCCCTGCAAAGAGAGTGCAGGAAAAAAGGCAGCAATTATTTCCCCTAAGGCTTACCTGGCAGGGAAATGATGACATAAAATGAAACTATAGATTGGTTGGTTTAGAGGGGCAAGGAGCAGTAGGAAAGAGAACTTGAAGGCAGAAATGGCATTCATGTGTGAGGGTAGTGGGATCTCTTCCTTATGCATGGTCCATTTTTCATTGTTCCTTCTTTGGAAAGACATCCAGGTAGTGCATTCGTTCCCATTTGGATCAGTCTTATCACTACAAACACACTGAAATGTGGCAGAAAATGATGCTATTTGCAACTGCAATAGGTAAGAGACAGCTGAGATGAACACCTTATTTTAGAGCACAGAGATAGTCGAAAATGTAATATTTTGAAAAAAAATACATTTTCAAATTAAACCAGTGATAGAAGCTAGTCTGGTTTAGGAAGGGAAATAACTTTTTATTTTATCTAGAAAGTTTTTTTAAAGGTCTAGAATGATCTGGGAAAATTGCAAACTGATTTAATAACTGAAACATACCGACTTAGATTTGTGATCTGTTTATCCAGCCGGCTTTTCAGCTATAATTTTCAGCATAATTCAATCGAATTTAGAAAAACACCTCTTTGTAAGGTATGCTATGCATTTGCATTCATTCTATAGGATGCTCAAGGTAATCCACCGGCTGTGGATTCCACTCAGAAACAGGATCACCTCAGCTGGATTACAGTGCGGCCAGTTCAAGGAACTGCAGAAGAGAGAAACAAAAAAGCCAGAGTTCTTATGAATAGCCGAAATAACTTTGTTAAAGGATGTACACAATGGCCCTCAGGCAGAGAAAAAAGTCATTGCACAAAAAAAAAAATAAAAAATGGAATAAACAGATCCACTTCTTAGAGAATAAGATGGAAAGTAATGGACTTGAACTGCAGCTATGTACATTTAAGTTAGATGCTAGGAAAAACTTCCTAATGGTAAATGCTCTTTTAATTATTATACTCAGTTAGAAATCTTACTGACATTGACTCAATCCAACTATAATATTACAGCATGAAATTAGAGTGAAAAAGCATATTCTGATATTGCAAGGTCAGCCTCCTCTAAATGCCTTGAAGAACTGTCCTGTCCTAAACACAAGCATAACAAACAAACCAATCATTACTTTAATAGCTTCGTTTAATTGAATTTTTTTTTCTTTTAAATCTATTACTGACAGTAATAGAAAAGGCTGGGGTTCACAAAAATATTCAGAAAAATCCATTTCAAATACAGTGTCTCATTCTCTAGTCTAAGAATAAATTCTGCAAGATTAGGGATGACATACAATATAATTAATACATAAGGAAGAGGATAAATTCTAGCCTTCAGTTATGGAATCATAATCAATGCATTAGTGTGCAAATCCCAGTATGTTAAAAAGCATAGTTTAAACTACTTTGGGATTATTCTAGCTAAAATGTACATGAGAAATGTAAATCATTATTAAAACATTTATTCTCTACTTCATTAAACATGCAGTTTGCTGTTTTTTATTTTAATTACTTTTTAATAAAATGTAATCACCCTGAAAGATGCTATATTGATATCTGAAGAGAAGGAAGTTCTTTGTCTACAAAAGAACTGCAGGACAGGAAGAAGAAAAATACTTTGCAATGTCTCAATCTGATTTAAGAGATTATTTAGAAATTGTCTTTGCTGAGACTGGAAACAAAGAGGATGGTGCTTCTTGATTTGGGTTTATGGATTCTAACCAACAACCACATGGAATAATATCAAAGCATTTTATGAAATTTCATGACCTATCATTTTTGAATGATACTGCATTCAGAAAGCACCAAGGAGAGAAAATTATAATTATTTAATTTTAATGGCTTGCAAAATGATTTTATTTACTTCCTTGTTCTACCTTTTTTTTCATTTAATGTTTCTCCAGTGACAGAAGTAGTAGTCACCGTTTAATATCCTCTGCATGCTTTGCAGCCTTATATTTAGGTTTAACACCCAAATAAGATGAATGATAGTTAAATGCTGTGGAACAAATCTACAGCAAATGTCAATCATCACACTGATTTTACATCAATTTCATACTTGAACTATGCATAAAGAACTGAAACCTCACTACAAATCTTTCTATATATTTAATATTTCAAGACTGAATATAATTTAAATTGTTTGACATTCAACTCACAAAATCTCGGTACCATAAATATTATAAGTGTTATAAATATTGATTTTAAAATATTTGGTTTTCTGTAAATATGATAGATGTAATATATTTTCAGTAAAACATCTGTTAAAAAAATGAAGATCTCTTGTTCAAAACTTTGGAATAGATGCTACAAGAAGTGATTTTTATATAAACATCTCTCCATTCAGGGGAGCTTTTATCAGTTTTTCAACCTGAGTAAATCTATGAGTTGTATAGCAGAAGAAAAGCAGCTAAGCAAGCAGGATTCATATTTTCTAATTGCTTTCATTCTATCCTCATAGTTTCTCCAGTTCTCTCTATCTATTAAAACTTCAACATGTTTGAAACTGCTAGTGATTTTCAAAGCAGAAATCAAATTCACCACTTGAACTGGGATGTCAAAAAATACTCCCAGTCCTCACAAAATGCTAGTGTTAGCAAATGATAGAAAAAGACCTTCCTCTTTATGCCAAAGATTTGTTTTGTGAAGTCTGTATCTAAATTAGTTTTACTGCTGTTAATTGTAGAGAATGCTTCCATGAAATGGAGAAAACCATTTTAAAAACAGAGATATTGCATATCGTCTAGCATGGCTGGGTACATGAAGGCACATAAATATTTTTATTAGTGCCTCCATAGGGAAATAACAAGGCAAAATTAGCTCTTAACAAGAGAAGCCAAACTTGGTTCCTACAGCCATTGTCTACTGTATTTTTGTGGACTTCCCATGTTAGAATGATAGATTAATCTATGAAAAAAAAAAAAGAAAGTAGAAAAGCTGCATGATTATGTTCTTCATGTGGGAACTGAAATCAGAAATCGACATGGTGCCACCTGTGCTGAGGTCTGTCTAAAATGGAGATATTAGTAGTGAACAAAGAAATTGTGTCTATTCTTATTGTCCTCCTTATCTACAGGATTACTTTGACTGACAGAAACGTGTGACAATGAAAATGCCTCAAGATTTCCTGATTACTTTTTCTCCTCTTCTTTTGTCAGCAAGAGTTTGATGAATGAGAAACTGAAAAATCTGGTAAAACTTCTTTTCTAGTCACAATAAACTCTGTTTATTACATAGTGCACAAAACTAATCTAACTGGAAGCACAGCATTTATTACTGGTAATATCTTCTGAGGACTTGTGCACGTGACAAATTTGATTAAAGGAAGGTTTGTTGGTAAATATATGCTGAAAAATGATGGTGCAGCATCTGAGAGCAAGGCACAACAGCACAAGATATAAGTAAGATTAAGTGGTAGGTCCAAGGGAAAAACTATGCAGAGTAATTGATTATATACATAAAATTGAGATATTTGCTTGCTGAATTTCTTTTGTAACAACCTAGTGTTTTCTCTTTCTAAGTAAAGGATAATCAATGGCCGTGAAGAGGAACTGGATCTAATTAATAAAATGACTACTCCATTTCCCAAACATTCAACCTCAGAAAGCAATGTGCTATTGATAAATGTGAAATGTGTTCAGGTCTGCTGATCAATTCTCTTTTTTAGATACTTACAAGTGCTTTATGTTCCTTAGCTTAAATTAACTTTGCCCATCCAAATTGGATGAGTTGTTTAATGTGGTTATATAGTGCTTTCTGAATGACTATCATTGTATGCAAATATTCATTGGACTCCATTCCAAAGTTATTAGCAGGAAAGCGTGTGTCACTTGCATAGGCACAGTTTCTTTGAAATAATCAGGAATCTAGAGAAATATTTAATCTTTTCTTCAAAATAATTGATATTGCTGAAATTATTGATACTTTGCTATGTTGCAGCCTGCTGTTGAGATAACTCTAGTGTTGAATGTAATTGAAGCGACATATTGCAACTAGTAGAGTTAAAACCAACAGACTGAAATGATGGAAAAAAATTAGTTTGACTCTGGGGCAGGGTTTGCTTTACTGGTTTGTTTTGGTTTTGGGGTTTTTTTTGTTTGTATTTTGGATTTTTTGGGGTTTTGGGGGTTTTTGGGGTTTTTTGTTTGTTTGTTTTGTTTTTTTATAAAGGGGAGAATGATTTGAATCCGGGAGAACTGAGCTGCTGTGTTAATTCACTGACTGATTACCTGCATCCACTACTCATTTGTGTTGCACTACATCACTCCACTGTTGGCAAAGCAGAACACGGCACAGGGTTTGTGCTGGACTGAACACTGGAACAGGTTGCCCAGAGAGTTTGTGGAATCTCCCTCACTGGAGATATTCCAGGACCACAATCCTGTGCCATGTGCTCTGGGATGACCCTGCTTGAGCAGGAGGTAAGGCCAGATGACCACTGTGGTCCATTCCAACCTGACCCATTCTGTGATTCTGTGAAATTATATCCTCCGAAAGGTAAGCGCTTCTCAGCACATATGTTTACATGCCTGTATTAAGGATTTGCAACATTAACCTCTACTGAAAGGTGTTCTGAGAGTAATACAAGGTCAGGAGAATTGAGAATAAATCAGTTTTTTATTAGCCAGTGAGTGATTTATGTCATATTAAAGCAGCATGACAACATTTGGCAGCAAACGTTTTTAGTGGGAAATTGTGAGTAGTGAAATAAGCCTGATGTCCAGGGCTGGAAGTATCATATCAATTTCCTTCACTTCTTATTGTTGGGAGCAGCTTTTATCTCAACATCCTTTTTTCTCTGATGGTCAGATATCTTCATATCTGCTTTGAGTTACTGCAGCTATTATTGAGGGTACATGTGACATCTTGGACAAAATAAGAGTTGGACGGGAATTAGTTAATAGAATATAATTAAATTATAGATTTGGATTAGGATGTGATTCTATGGCCATCTGGCATTGGATTTAAGGAGTTTAATGTAATTTTTTGTGTTGCAAGTTTAAGCTTAATAAAAGGTCTCTGCAACAGCACTGAGCTTCTCAAGTATCTGTATTTTGAGTATCAAAAGAAATAGATGCATGATATAACAGTTATAAGCCAAAGATGGGCTAGGAATAGAAAGCTTAAATGCTGTTTTATAAATGTTAATAGAGTTCAGTAAGTATCTGGTGTATTAAGGCATTTCACCTCAGGGAGACTTACTGGTCAACATCTATCTGAAATTAGAGTATCTCCATTCAAAAATCCCATATCTTCCCCTGGATTACTTGTGAATGAATCCTTTTCATATCAGATTGCTCCTGCTCTGAAGGATTCTCTCATCAACATCAGGCACTGATAAGAAGTCTGTTCGTCTGCCACATCTCTGCAGCTCTGTACACAAGCGCCTCACCTGAGCTCTGTCTCATGCATCAGCTGGGTTTTTTGGGGGCGATCCAGGTTGTTTATTAAATTATCACTTCAATCTAGTTCTGAAAAATAGTTTCCATATGAACTTATTTTTAATGTATACTTAGGTATTCGCACAGCATCACTTCCAAACAAGTACCTGAACTTAAGATAGTACCATTGTTTTAAGTAGACTTTTTAATTTAGTAACAGTCACAACAAAGGGAAAATGTGTTTGGGATTCCTGATTGATATTGTACAAAATGAGCTGTCATTTTTATTATCCACCTTAAGGTTTATAGGTTAGCAGAGCGATCTCAAGTTTGTCACTAAAGAAAAACAGCTCTCTTTAAAAACTTGCTTTGTTCATTGTTTGTAGCTGGTTGGACATTTGGCTGGTTTATAAAAAAGTCTATTTAATTTTCCAGATACAACTATATACAGAAAAACTATTCATCAAAGCTTCCCTGGGTGGTCAGGCTACAGTCAGAAAAAGAAAGCTACCACTTAAAATAGATAGAGGCAGAGCTTCTCCCTTGCCCTACAGTGCACACCAGCCAGCAGTGCAAGGCTGTTTTTGTTGTTTGCTTCTGTTTGGCACCAAATCCTGCCCTGCATTGACTGAAAGACCAGAACAATGGCAAGGGAGGACTCAAGATCTAAAGTATCCATGCAGGGTGGAATAAAGTGAAAGGAATCAGGTTATCTATGCAAGACTTTAAATCCTAAACTCCTTAATTGCTAGGAGATCTCACAACATAGATATTTCTCAGTCCACCCTCCAGGAGATGAACTGCTGCCAAGTTATCCTTAATTATCTGGATCACACAGTTTGCTGCAATGTGTGTCCTTGAGCTGCTCTGAGGAGATATTGAGACATAATAAGCTTTACTGTAACAGGTATTAGGAAGGTGCTGCTTGTTCCTAGGAATGGAGAACAATCTTTTTATCTGCTGACCAGGAAATGTATGTGGAACATCTGCAGGCTAACAGCTGTTGAATGTCACTTTGGCTAGATCAAGGGCTTAAAATGTGCTTCAGTAATCTGCTGCAGCTCTTACTTTTAGAAAGTACATCTGTGCTGACAGTTTTTCCACCAGCATACTCCCATTCATGTTAAAACGATAAACAAACTGGCCTAAAATCAAGGTGATAATGGAAGATACTGGAAAGCTCAAAGATATTTCAAGTTGAAATGATACTTGCATAGCACTTCAGTATAATTAATGACTTTGGAAGAAAAGTTTCTCTCAAACCCATAAAGCTGTCCCGTTTAATGCCTCTGTGATGCACCTCACCAACACAGAGTTGTTGAGGTTTTGCCTGTTTGAGCTGTATATAATCTATTGTTTTGTGATAACCATGAGCATATTACATTTATCCTTTGAAGTTTTAAACGCTGTCTTGCCAGGGGATAATAGACATTCAATTTTCACTGATCATATAGAACCCTGTAAAATACTTAGCAAAATCAGTAGGGGGCTTCTGTTGATTTAATAGTTCTTGTTTCTAAGACTATAATAAAATACATGCAGCAACGAAACCATCAGATTACTAATAATCACTTTTCTTGTAATTATTTCAATGATAGCTCCTTTGTATGACATACATTGATTTTATCTGTTTCCTAAATGGTCTTTTGCCATTTAAAAGTGATTAGAAATCTATTTACCAATGCAACCATGCAGGGAATGGCATATTCTGAAGAAGAAACACTGCTAGGCTGTACTGGGAAATAATATCACTGCTTACAATAGAATGCAGTATCAACGATCAGTTCAAGCAAGGGAAAAAAGGTATAATACATCAAACAAGAAAATTATTTGTGTCAGGCAGTGAAAAGACATCACTTAGAAAGAGGCATTTCTTTTTTTAATAGTAAATTTCTCACTCTGATTTTCCTCATAGCCCTTCATGCAGACTCACATGTTTTTTTGTCATCTAATCTTTCCTTGTATCTCATCTTATATATTATATATCGGCAAAGGTACTGATAAGATTTTCATTTATTAAATTAATATTTGTCTCAAATATTTTCAGATTATTTTAACTGAAACAGTGTGTCAAACCTTAGCAGTTGTTGAGCTTTGAATAATTCCATCATATAAAACATAAGAAAATTTACATGCTAAAATATAAAATTAACTTTAAGCAACAAGTTGGATGTGACCTGCTAAATTATTCATTTTCAGGCAGTAAGATTAGAAACTGTTTAAGGATTTAAAAACATGAAAAATGTTGAGTAAACCTTTGATTAAACATTTTGTCTGTTAAAAAAATAACAAAACTAAAATAGTTTAAAGATAAATGGAATAATTTAATTTTTCCTTTTAATTTCTTTGAATGACAAAAAAAAAAGGTATGGCCTTTTCTACAGGATATAAATGAATGAACAAATAAATAAATAAATAAATTTGTAATGTAGTTGACTTTTTATAAACCAGAAGTACTTACAGTGCCAGAGAGCTTCCATTCAATGATGTATTATATTAGGTTTCAAGAACCAAAAACCAAAGGAAATAAAAATGCATTGTCAGTTTAGGACTGCAAGAAAATGAAAACCAAAAATATTTCTTTTCAGATGTAATTACTAAATTACATAGACAATATGTGCACCAGAAATTATATACCTTAGCCAAAGAAAGACAATGAAGTTAAAATGAGGGCTGGTGGAAAGGGCAGGAAAAGGGGAAAATGAGCTTATGCTAACTATGAGTATAGAAGGTACTTTCCTGAGAAACCTGATTGCTGGAATAGATAAGATTTCCAGAGTAGTGAATGAGGGAAACATTGAAAACATAATGTAAATAATTGAATACAGTGTTTTACAAATTTCTACATTCAAAATTAATCTAAAGTATCTTGGTTGAAAGATTTGCATTAATTTTAAATGCACTGAAGAACTAAACAAAGAGCTATAATTGAATGAATGTAAGATGATGAATTGAAAGGAAATGCTTGGTTTGCAACTGTGAAAATAGGTGGTGACTCCAGTCTTAACTAACTTCTTTAATGGTCTGGAAGAAGAAATATGCAGTATATAAATGGCTTTTCCACTTTATGTTGAAAGACACTACAATAAAAATATCCATAAAGATAGAGAGAAAAATAGAAAGGTAAATCATGAAACATTAAACATATAGGAAAGAAGTCTATAGAAAATCATTAACCAGAGAAGAATGCATGCCACAATACATTTGAAGGAGAAAACATGATTGAAATACTGATTTAAAGGCGAAGAAGAAAAACCTTAGAAAGCGTGTATTGCTGAGCACACACAACTGTATGGAAATGCAAACAAAGGATGCACTTGAACAATGGTTCTCTCCAGTGCAAGTGACAACTACTGTGGACAGACACACTCAAAGAGTTTATGGTGCCTGGAGGATTTGCAAAGATCTTTTTCTTGTTGTTCCAGCTTGTACTTTCACAGGCTATGAGCTAACCAAGAGCAGTGTGGCTGCCCACAGGATCAGAGACCATCTTTTGAGTTTTGCATTTTATTAAAGGCTCTTTTACCCCCTTAATCTGTAGAATTATTTTTTCCTCATTTTATTCTCCCTGGAGAATCTGCACTATTTGCACTCTACTCCTTGGGCAACTCCTGCTAACCAGATCTTTGCTATTTATTGCTCATATTTGCTACATCTTTTGTAAAGTTTCTTATCTAATGCTGTCTATAATAGTTTCATCATCCTTTCCTTTTCCAGTTCTTTCACCCTGAACCTCTGAGTCTTTCTATTTATTCTTATATCCTGAGAATAACATTTTTCAATCCCTGGAAAGGATTTTACTCTTTAAGAGATGGTTCTTATGTAAAGCTTTTGAACTTTAAGATCGTCCTGTAAGCCACAAATGTTGCAATCAGAACAATCATTTTATTTTAATTTCACAGACAGAAGACACTAGGGCAAAGAGAAGAAACTAATTTCTCATTTGTGTGGAAGGAAAACAAAACCTCTCAACTATAATGAAGGAAAAATATGTAAAATTAAATGCTCAAATATGAAAATTCTCAGCAGAATAAAACAGAAAAAAGATCTGCTACCAAGGCATTCATTCATTGATGTGGGGTTCCAACAAGCAGCCACGCTGGCAAAAACTTCCTCAGCCAACCCTGACTCTGCCAAGTGGGATTGCTGGACATGGGAGGTTGTTATTTTTTTTGAAAACTGCAGCTGCTTTTCCCACATAACATGACTCAGCCTTCGTAATTACTTTTCAACTGTGTTGTGATGAGCTGCTTCCATAAATTATAAGACAGTGTTCCCATTAGAAGTACTAAACTCCAGAATAGAGTGGATATAGTAGCTTTGCAATTTTGCATTTTAGGCATCAATACACAGGCAATATTTGTAATATATTCAAGAGAAATAAAGAATGTAATGAAATTACTTAAATTCAGCCTGGATCTTTGCAGATTACCTGAACTTAATAAAATGTGGTCAAGAAAAGTTTGATTTACATATCTTTGTTTTATTTTATTTCCTGCATGGCTTACTGTGTTTGAGGAACTCCGGCTTCATGGGAGTCCTTAATAATTCCTCAGGCAAAAGAAAGCAGAAGGCCATCTCTTTCTGTTTCTTGTTATTTATTTTATATTTTAGAATATGTCACATCTTCCTAAAATGGAATTTTTATGATTGATTTTCTCTGACTGATCACAGAATAGCTTTTCATGTTTCAGGGCTTAAACACTGCAAAAGATATCAATTAATAGCCTATGGCTTCCTGCCTGAAAACATACCTGAGGCATGTATTAATGGACCAATAAAACATGGCCTGTCATACCTTCATGTTGTATTCCCATTCCATGTGAACAAGCCTGCTTCCAGAGTTTGCCACAGGCAATCTGGTATTTCAACTCTGTGTCTGTTTTAATCTCTGATAGATTTTATCCACTTTCTGTCAAATCCTGAACAGTGGCATTATGAGGGTTTTTTCATGTTCATTAATGCTTTATTTTATTTCTATTTGGTTTTGCGGTGTCTCTTCATCTGAATCTTTTAAAAAGGATTCATTTATTTAAAAAATCACACACTTCTCACTGTTACCTGGCTTTATTTCACTGAAATTTTGCAAATATCTGACTTAGTTACAGTCCAGATAGTTCTGCAATTTTGCTTACACAGTTTCAATGTGTAAAAAGCATTTGCTTGTTAATTATGACTTCTTGTGACTGAAATATCATGCTAAAGAGTGACATTTTAAGGATTAGACAGAAGAAATATTAGAGGAATGCCCCAAAATGTACTCTGCAATACCCTGAAATAAAAAAGACCTCATTTTTTACTCCTACTTTTTTCAGGTCTATGAGTCACATAGCTCCAGGTGGAAAACGCAGGAATAAAATCAATCACCTCCCAAAAGGCATTCCGACTGTGGGTTTATCTGAGCTGATTTTAACCAACTAATTTATTTTATTTATTCATTAGCAGTAGATGTGAAAATTTAATTTATCAATGCCATATAGCATACACCTTCTGATTAATGTATCTTGATTTTTAAAATGGGCTAAAGACTCAGATGTTGGTCTAATAATCCACAAGAAGATGAGCAGAGCTCAGCCTGAGTGGCAGGACCGGTCCCCAAACCAGAGTCCCCGAGCACTTCAGACATGGTGAGGCCACAGTTTTGCCCCCAGCAGGTTCTCCCCGGGCTGAGACCAGGCTGCTGCTCATGGGCTCGTGGGCTACGGTGGAGGGGACCCCTGAGCCCATGGCACCAGCCTCCTCTACTTCCCCTGACTCAGAGGTAATACACCAACCCTGGAGTCAAACTCAGAGAAATTCCCACTACCTTCAGGAGTAATGGATAATCACATTTTAAGCACCAGCCTTGCAGAGAGCCAAATATTTTCTCATTCTAGTCTTTACCTTTCACTTTTTCACATAGCAATGAAAGCTGTTTTCCATAGAATAGCGGTTTTTTCACCCTAGGAATTACTCTGCTTCTGTTTGTATTGGCAAGTGGGCATAAAATATAAAGTGAATTATTTGGCATAAAAGAAATCTATAAAAATTGCTCGTAATTATTACCATGACTCCAGTCCAGAACTCCTTATTCACATAAACCTGACACTGCTGTTGTAGCTGGTTTTCCTTCAAAAAAGAACTTAGAAAAGCTCACCCACATTGGGCAAGTTCTGTGAGATTTAAGAAGGCACAAACAATTGTGGATATTTATGCTTAGACAGAAACAGCATTAAGTATATTTATTTTGACTGAAACAGTATTAAGTATATTAATGTCAGAACAAAATAACTTGATCCCAAGGCTTGCAAAGTGTATAAATGTCTGCAGTCCTGTCCTTGTCATGTTTTCTGACCAAAGTGCTCCAGCAGTGTGCCTGGCCTGGCTGAGAATCTGGTTCAGTGTCTTCCCTTTTTTGTCAGCTTCAGAACATGACACAAGTTATACAAACATGAGGTGTATTTCCAATTCAAAGCATTGAATTGAATTTTAAGTCATTGTAATGACCTTCTTGTCTTATTAGAAGGTATATTTCCTCACACATCCTCTATTAAAGAATTATTCGGTAAGTCTGATAACAAGTGATAATTGGCGGAGTCCCTAGCATGTGTACGTCATTTTTCAGTGCTGTTTACAAAAAATGTCTGTTGAACTGAAATAGTGTGTTTGGTCTAGTAAATATTTATTCAACAAATATTCCCATGATGGTAAATGTAAAGATTATCAAAAGGCCCATGGCACAAAAGTTCCTATGACTTCAGGTAACTCATGATTTATAGCATTGTTACTTCCCATCGTTGAGGAAATGAGGCTTGCTACTGACTAATGTTTCTTTTTATTTTGTTTGCTGGAAGCATTTATAACTTCCTCCTGGGATTTTTTAGAGCTACATTGTATGATATTCCCCAACTATTTTTGCACTATTGTTTGATTTTAATTATACTTGAACAGAAGTAAAATCTTGGGAATACTTCTAATTTGCTTAACTCCTTCCTGCTATGTCTTGATAAAATTTATCCTAATTGATTATTGAAAGGAATGGGTCTATTTAAAATTGGAGAGATCTCAAGGATAGCTACTCTCTGTCTGTATAACTTTCATAAAGATAAAGGAACGTGAGCAGCACTGGGGACAGTGCCTGATGCCCACAGAGCTTTAGCACAGGCTAACAAAGCCTGGAAGCAGAGGGAAACCCAAGGGGTTTTCTGGAAGGACTTTGTCCCATGTCACTCTGCTGATGGCACAGAGGGAAGGGTCTGGTTCCCCAGACACTGCATAGCAAATTCCTTCTCCAGCTGCCACATCTCTGGCACCTCTGGCCTCAGGAGCTCCGGGCTCTGCGCTGCTTCCAGAGCTCCTCGCTGCTCCCAGCTATCAGCCAGCACTGCCCCAGCCGTGCCTGTGCTGATGAGTATCTCCTGCACAGATGCCTCTGGGACTACTAAAAAGGAAGAGGAAAGACTTTTATATCTTTTCTCGGAAAATAGGAGATCTAATCTATATTAAAAAGAGCACATTCCCACTGGTGCAGGTGGGTGGACTGAATTGCCACACAAGACGATGTGGCAGTCAGGTAATGAGCATACATTTTTTAAACTGCTTTTATATCCACTGATGGTGTGAAAATCAGCTCTGCCTTAATTTATGGATTGTCTGAGTTGGGAATGAAAGTGTAGTAATTCTTCTGTGATGATTAGCAGCCTCAGAGAATGCTTGGAGCAGGGAGAAATGCTGATTGTTTATGAGGTCAGTGAGGAGGCACACACCCAACACTGCCTTCCTAGCAGAGCTTTCAGTTACATTCAGTCATTTGTTATCTTGCATTGATAAAGTTAATGCAGAGAATCAAAGCCAAGCTTATATCACCAGTAAATATTATGATCACATACATCTGCAGAGCACACAAACTCTGTCCTCACTTAACTAGAGCTTTTAGAAAACCTAAACACGGCGCTTGATTTATGAACACAGTATGACATGTTTTGTCTATTGGTGAAATACAAAACATATATTTCAATAACTTTGGAATAAATTATTAAACCAAAAATTATTTTTAGCTGAGGTCATCATTCTTAATGATAGCTAGCTCTTTGATAGCTATCTTTGTTCATATATTTCAAAGTATTTCATTAAGATGGCTGAAATTATTAGAACCTGTCTTATGACAGAGAAACTGAGTCACCCAGTGAGCTACACCTACTTTTTTATTACACAGCGAGGCAGTGATGGTCTCTTCCTCAGACCTGTATTCTTCCACCTGCACTGGAAATTTGCCCAGACCAGCTTGCCACAACCTGTAACATGTTGCCCCCAAACACTTCATAAGTAATTTTTTTTTTCTATTTAAATGTCCTAACTAAATATCTTCCTGCATATTCTTAGCATTTTTAGGTATTCTTGACAAAAGTGCTCTACAGATTACCTGCTCGTCTTCTCGTGATCTTCACTCCCTCTTGGCACCAGATCCAAACTTTCTCCACTGACATGACCTGGGAGGGTCTCTCAGTCCAAGTGGAAGCACAGCCCCACTTGATGTCATCCATTGCCTCTGTCAGATGTTCTGAAACTCTTTTGTTCCACTTTGACCATATTTCTTAGGATCTTAGAGTTCTTGAGTTTTGACATTCACAAATAATTTGTGTTTGCTTGTTTCACTCTTCTGTTTAGGAATATTTCACTTCTCAATGTCCTGTGAACCTACCCTCCTTTGAATGCACCTACCTGAGTTATGTTATTCAGAGTGTAACCATCCTTCACCATCTCTAGTCAGGGAGATACATAAACAGCCCTAACAGGCTTCACAAACACGGAGGTACTCACCAACTCAGCAGTTTTGAAATTCTTTCAAAATTGTGAGCCATACTCATCAAAATGTGGGAGAAGTAGGGTAACGTGCCAAGACACTTTTACTTTTATGGCAGATTTTTGATTAATACAGGCTTTTAAAAGAAATCGTATCTGGATATCTAGATTATCCTACAGAGAACAAATTGACTCACACTTTATTTATAAACCATCTCAGTAATCATCTTGGTAACAAACAGCTGCTTTCCTTTAAGGTTTTTATTAATTATTGATAAAATTACATCTGTATCACACCATAATGAGCAAACACAGAGTATTTTTGCTGTTTATGAGAAAACCTTTTCAGTATCCATAAAAAATAATTTCAAGAAAGAGATATAGCCTTAGTTGTGTGAAAGCCTGTCATGATTTGTGACACAACAAAAGTCTTCTTCCTGGTCTTCAAAGCTTAATGTCTAAATTTTCATTCCATGGATACACAGGTATAAATTTTACATCTGCTAAGAGAATTTAAATTCAGACTTTTTTTTAAAATGAAAAGTAGATTTTGACTAGATTCGTAATTTAGTTTTGGAAAAAAAAAATCATGCTTTAGACATTGAAAACCCCAAACATATACGTGTGCTAATAGAATCTCAGTGTTTTGTCTGGATTTTGCGAAATTTTCTTTTGTTCTTCTTCAATTTCCAGCTGATTTTATAGTCTCATTTATTGAGAACTCTATTGATTTTTTTCAAAGCTGAAAATTTTCTTTGAAACAGCTGCAAGATGAGATCTTTCTCTTACTCTGGACTTATTTTCATCAGGAAATTCGGATTGTTGTGTTAGAAATTGCAAGAACAGTCTACATGCTTTGAAGAACATAAGAATATTTGTCAAGTGTTCCAGAATATACTTTATAATAAACCTCTTCATTTTCCTTTAATCCAGCCCTGTTAGCTGTATCTCAAATACATTTGTCAGTGTCCAGTAAAATAGGGACCATATTATTGGTCCTCATTTATGAAAAAAGAGGTTTTCTTCATTCAGTGTGATGACTCCAAGGATGAGTTACTGTGTGCAAAAGGTTCACTGGAGGAAAAAGAATTCACACTCCATTGCACAGAGACTTTGAAATAATGTATTAGTTCACACCTTATAAAGATCTATGGTATAGTTCTGTTCCTGGTAATATGATTGAGTAAATCACTTATAACCCCTGCTTATTTTATTCAATAATGGACAGACTCTGGCACTATGGATGCAGATTAAATAACTTTATTAAGGAGCTAAAAAGCTCTGTCAGCATAATACAATAAAAAGTATATTCCAAAGCAAGCCACTGTCCATTCATAGTATTTTAAATGTAGCTCAAGAGAACAAATGTTTTAAAATACAAAAGGATTTTAAGGCACTTTTCTTAAAGCAGTAATCGATATCTGCAAGTTTCTAGTCTGTTAAGAAGGTCAGCAGACAGTGTCTGAATAAGTAGATCACTTGCTGTGGTCTTTAGATATTTTTTGTTTGTTCCATGGAGATTTGAAGGACTGATTGGTAACCTTTTATTTAATAACTTTGCATCTTTTGGCTGTAGTTGAATTTAAAGTGCAATCAAGAATTTTCTATGTGAGAAAAGGACACCACCTCAAATAATAATCCCTCCTCTATTAGATAAATGACTTCACTTTGTCTGTACTTCTCTCCTTCCTCCTGAGCATAGTTACAAATGACTACAGCATCTGAAAGGTAGCACATTCTTTGGGGAGCTGACTTCAGAAACTGCAATCATTTGTAATTGCCTTAGAAGTCACATTTTCACCACTCATTGGGT
The DNA here is from genome assembly GCA_013400915.1 of Pardalotus punctatus. Classification (NCBI taxonomy): domain Eukaryota; kingdom Metazoa; phylum Chordata; class Aves; order Passeriformes; family Pardalotidae; genus Pardalotus; species Pardalotus punctatus. Next base: position 1,597,361 of record VZTX01008100.1, read on the forward strand.
CACTTTCTGCCACTTTCAGCCTAAATGGGGACAATATGAATGTGACTTATTTACTTGATGGAAGTTCATTAAGTTTTGTTCAGATAAAAGCTTTAAGAACAGGTTCTATATAACAGAGTAGTAGTTTCAAAGTAATGGGGCAGGTAATTAATTCTGAATTTCAGTGGAAATTCTACTAAAGTTCTATTGCAGCCATATTAACGTCAAATGAGTCTATGAGAATTAATATTCCTGCAATAAATATCAAGGAGTTAAGAATGATTAAGCAATTATTGTTAAATGTTACATGATAAAAAGGCAAAAAAGCCTTAAAGAAATTGATGAAGATTTGCCAGGTCCTCACACCATACATGGTAACATCTCAAAGCTTGTCTGTATGCAATAGATAAAGTGCAGCTGGTTAGGGAAAATGTGAATTTATAGCATACTTGATAATCAGCAGTAGCTCACAAATGCACAGAATATAGCAAAGTTAAGGTTGCTTGTCCTATTTTTGAGTTATTAAAAGTTGCTTCACATGAAGACACTCTCAGTGCTCTATCCTCTGGCAAGTCAAAGAGAAATGCAAAGCTCAGTGTGAGTAATATCTGCTGGTGAAAACCTTTTCCTTTACAAGACTTTTCAGAGAGTAGGAAAATTCAGTATGGGTCACAAACCACAAACTTACATTGTTATAATTCACGATAATGCAGATTTGAAATAATTGTTAATCTACTTGTCTTCCTCCTGCATAACTGAAAGTGTACTGAGGACTTATTATGGAAATTCACATTTTAGTTTATGCAGACCACTTCCCTGGAGTGAGGAGGGAATGTAGATCAGGAATGCAAGCAGCTACATTCCAAGTGCATCCTTCACTTCCACTGAGTTGAAAAGCTACAACAGGCTGTACTTAGATTTTGAGCAACCCACAAATGAGTGCACAGGCAAATCCAAGGTACTGGAACTACTTCAATTCCTGCTGACAATGGAAATCTGAACATCTACTTCAGTGTTACGTTTTAGTTCATGGGTCACTGCATACACCCTGATATATATGCAAGGTGTAGGCATTAACCCTACTCACAAAAATTAGCTATGATAATTTTTTCTACAGAACAGCTTGAATGAAAATCGTGAACCTAATTGGTTAGAGAAGATTTGACCCAATTTCATTCTCTCTCAGTAAGAACATCATTCCAGACTATCAGTCTTCGTCAACATTAGGTTAATGTGTCTCATCTCATCCTATATTTAAAAACTTTCATTTTTAAATGTATTTCTGCAGTTGTAATTAAATGTGATGAAAATAATTATTTCTCAGGATTGTGCCTGTGATTGTTTCCTATTCCCTATCCCTTTCCTTCCTTGTTTCTTTTTTATCCAGGTGAAAGAATACATCAGATTATAGTCAAACTGTAAACTCTTAGTCAATATTGGCCTTTTTGTAATGAAACCTGAATGCATTATTTTCCTACTGAAGCTTTCCTATTTTGTGTTAATAAATTGTCACTATGAGTGTCTCAGAGATACATGAGATAGGCAATTTTAGAAAATTCTGGCCCCTTGATTGCATATCATCAATCATTCCAGCTACAGAGTTTGGAAGAGATGTTAAAAATGTTTGATACTTTATGCATTTTGGCAGCATCATTAGTAAAACAAGAGTCACCTGCAAGCCAGAAAAGTCAAAACTGGGCATGATTTTGTAATATTTGTAAAATTCAACCTAGAAAAATCTCTTGTCTACAAAGCTAAGTTAACTATATTTACAACTTATCTAAAGTTTTTCTGTAGAGCGTCAAAACTCCCTTGTTTAAACATAAAATCTGTGTAAACACATATCTGCAGAAAATACTTAGCTTTGTCAGAGGAAAAAAATCATTTAAAAAGAGTCTGTAAAGAGAAAGATGTGAAAGAAGACAGGAAAACTAAAAGAAAGGAAAAAAAAGGAAAAAGATGACTGGAACAAAAATAAAGAAAAATCACAAGGAATGTAAGAGACATCTGTCTGGTCTCCTCAAGGCCATAGGGTTTATAACAAACGTAAGACATTATAAAGTCTGGCAGCACAGGATGTCTAAAGAGTTGTCAAAACAACATGGAATTAAACAAAAAAAAAAAAAAA